>OU342744.1:375029942-375328848 GCA_910589775.1 Avena eriantha
CAATGTGCAAAACAAGGAACACAAGAAACATGATTGAATAAATCATCATATGAATGTATGAAACACAACAACTCAAAAACTTCCTGAGATAGAAAAAAATAGGTTTACTGACTCAACTAAAAAGTAAAAAGAAAGGCCCTTCGCAGAGGGAAGCAGGGATTGCAAGTCTCATAAAGAGCTCCCAAAAATTATGATACTTACTAGCTTTCAGCTCTCATTGCCCCTATCATAGGCATCTTTTGGTGATTAAGGTTAAAGTGACACAACTAAGAGGATATGCTTGGCAAGTTATAAGTTGAAATCTCAAGCCCCTTACTTATGAGTACCGAACCTCATGCTACTCAACTTCAGTCACGAGTAAGCTCTTGTCATTGTAAATACACGTGTATCATTGAGAACCGCCAACGGAGTACCCCGTGCACATGATACATGAGCTATCCCATAATCAAAATGACAAGGAAAGCAGACAATGAGCATCTCAGCGATCTTTGTATTGGCTATTTGCATAGGTTTTCATTGAGGATGCTTCACAGAATGCTCATTATGGTTATGATGCAAGTTTCCACCATGATTAGGCATGGCTTAGGCTAGCGGCCCATGCGTTTCTCTAACACACATATAAACTCCATGATCTTACAAGTTCCCCTTTTATTTCACACTGTCGGGATCCATAGGCAAAAGAATCATGATATCAACTAGGCACAAAGTACCATGGTAGTATTGAAAGTGTTCCCCATGATGCATGGTTCTGCTAACTTCAACTCATAAAGCACAAGCATATACGCAACAACGAAGGACCCAATGGTTCAAGTTTATTAAGTGCAAGAAAAGTAAAGTGTGCCATCAAGTTCGTGAGAGCTTTAATCACTAATTTTCACATAACAAGTTTAATTTGGAAGGTAGATAAATCAAGAATTTACTTGGAATAGCAATAATGCTAATAGGTAGGTATGGTGGACACAAATGGCAAAGGTTTTGGTTTAAAGGAGTGGATGCACGAGAAGAATTGCCTCTCAGTACAGGTTTTTGGCTAGCAAGGCTGGGTAGCAAGTATAGGAGTTGAAGGAAACAAACAAACATACAAGTGATAAAAACAAACATGCAATCTTCTCATTAGAGAATACTAGACTTAACTAGAGAATACTAGACTTATGGGCAAATCAAGAAAAAAGTTGATGAAATTATTTTTTTCTTTAGAGTACTTCTATCTTTTTCATTCAACTCTCAAAAATAGTGTTGCTACTGACCGAGCCAGGTTTGCCAAAACCAACTAAATTAACTCAATGATCCCAAAGTGATACCAATACTAACAACAAGATCAATCATATAACCATGAATTGAAAACTAATATAAGCTATGCAAGAGAGTAAATGATAGAACTTCTCATTAAGAATCCATAACGGCAACTCACACCAAGGGATACATATCTAATGAGAGAGGGGACACTTCCATAATGCAAACCATCCTACATTATAACTTCTCTATTCATGATATGACTCTACTTATAAGGTAAAAATATAGAAGATAGTGATGTGATATCGTGGCACTCCCCCAAGCTTGGAACAAACCAAGGGGATGCCAAACCTGATGACGAATTACTCCTTCGGTGGTGGTGGTATCCTCTCATCTTCATCCGACTTCCAGGGTAAGGGCTTCCCATCAACAAAGGACATCGTGGTTTCCAGCATCCTGAAACTTGCAGCAGCACTTATGCATTTAAACCTAACCTCATACTCATAGTTTTGATTTTGAACGTCATAGATCTGTGCTTGCAGTTTGTTGGTTGTTTGGCGGAGTGAGAGGGCTTCATCCTTGAGTTCAGCAGTCTCCTTTTGGTGCTCGGCGATGAGTTCGGAACAAATATTATGGATGATATCCACTTCGCGCTCCGCCATCTTCTTGTACCTAAAGACTTCTTGCTCTAGTGCTTCCATCCTGTCCTCCAGACTTCCTTCACCTTTAGGGCCTCGAACCTCTTTTATCTGGAGTTCCCCATCTTCAAGTAATAACTCCTTGGGATGAATCTTCAACTCTCTCATGTATGGGTTGATGATATCCTCTAAGGAATCTTCCTTGGCTGGTCCAGAGGAAGACATTGTAGCTCCAAATCTGGGACTCTACCTATTAGAAACAAATAGAAACGAAAACTCGAGGAAAACACGATATACGAACCTCGGGAGATCCGGGGGATTATATATTACGAAGTTTCATGACGAAAGGAAGGTACTTGGAGAAAACGGGTCGGAGGCAGAGTCTGGGGTGGCCACACCACCTGGTGGCGCGGCCAGGGGTGGGCCCGCGCCACAGGGTGGTGTGAGCCACCCTGGCTCCGTTTCCGTCCCTTTTTTGCTTCGTAGCTTTCCTTATTGACTAAAAACTGCAAAAATATAGTCGGATAGTATTTTCGCAGAATTTTTCTTACCAGAACTGTTACCTATTTGAAAGAGGACTCTGCAGGTCTCTGAATTTGGTCCTTGATAAATTTTTCCGGAGTTATAACTTGAAAGGCATCAACATCTTCATTATAAGAATCCCCAGCAATATAGTGTTTGAGTAGCTGCCCATTCACTACTTGTGTAGTATTATCTTTTAAAGAATAAATTTTTATTGCTCCTGAACGGTATAATTCTTTAATAATGAAAGGTCCTTCCCATTTTGACAGTAGCTTTCCTGCAAAAAATCTGAGACGAGACCTATACAATAGAACTTTCTCACCAACATGAAATTCCCTCTTAAGTATTCGCTTGTCATGCCATCTTTTAACTTTTTCCTTTAAGAGCCTAGCATTTTCATAGGCTTCACTCCATTCATCTAAAGAACTTAAGTCAAATAATCTTTTCTCACCAGCGAGCTTACAATCTCTATTTAGTTCTTTAACTACCGAGTAAGCTTTGTTCTAATTCTAAAGGTAGGTGATAGGCTTTCCCATAAACCATTTTATAAGGGGACATCCCCATAGGATTTTTGTAGGCAGTTCTATAAGCCCATAAAGCATCATTAAACTTTTTAGCCCAGTTTTTTCTAGATCTATTAACAGTCTTTTGCAAGATGGATTTACTTTCTCTATTTGATAACTCCACTTGCCCGCTAGTTTGGGGGTGATAGGCTGAAGCGATTCTATGATTAACATCATATTTAGCAAGGGTGTTTCTAAAACCACCATGAATGAAATGAGAACCCCCATCAGTCATGAGATACCTAGGCACTCCAAACCTAGGAAATAAAACATCTTTAAGCATTTTTAGAGAGGTTTCCCCGCCAGCACTCTTCATAGGAATGGCTTCTACCCACTTAGTAACATAATCAACGGCAACAAGAATATGAGTATAACCTTTCGAGGGAGGGAAAGGACCCATAAAGTCAAATCCCCAACAATCAAAGGGTTCAATAACTAGAGAGTAGTTCATAGGAATTTCATTGTGTCTAGAAATATTACCAACACGCTGACATTCATCACAAGATAAAACAAAATTTCTTGCATCTTTAAAAAGGGTAGGCCAGTAGAAACCTTACTGTAGCACCTTTTGTGCAGTTCTATCTCCTGCATGATGTCCTCCGTAAGCACTACCATGACATTTATACAATATCTCCTTTTGTTCATATTCTGGAACACATCTTCGCATAATACCATCTACTCCTTCTTTGTATAAGTGTGGGTCATCCCAAAAATAATGCCTCAAATCATAGAAGAACTTCCTTCTTTGCTGAGCTATAAAAGTTGGAGGCAAATACTTGGAGACAATAAAGTTAGCATAATCAGCGTACCAAGGGCTCCCTCGCAAGCTTACCCCTACTGCGGCTAATTGCTCATTTGGGAAACTATCATTAACAGGCATATTGTCAAAAGAGATGTTTTCCAGTCGAGATAAATTATCAGCTACAGGGTTTTCAGCACCTTTCCTATCTACTATATGTAGATCAAACTCTTGTAAAAGCAGCACCCATCTAATAAGCCTAGGCTTAGCGTCCTTTTTCGTCATAAGGTATTTAATAGCAGCATGATCAATATAAATGGTGACTTTTGAGTCTACAATATAGGGTCTAAACTTATCACAAGCAAAAACGACAGCTAGAAATTCCTTTTCAGTAGTAGCATAATTCCTTTAAGCAGCGTCTAAAGTCTTACTAGCATAATGAATAACGTTTAATTTTTTTATCAATTCGTTGCCCAAGGACAGCACCTACAGCAAAATCACTAGCATCACACATTATTTTAAAGGGTAAACTCCAATCAGGTGGTTGAACAATAGGGGCTGTAATTAAAGCCTTCTTAAGAGTTTCAAAAGCTCCCTTACAATCATCACCAAAAACGAAGGGTACGTCTTTTTGAAGAAGATTAGTGAGGGGTTTTGATATCCTAGAAAAGTCTTTAATAAACCTTCTATAGAAACCAGCATGACTAAGGATACTACAAATACCTTTGATGTCTCTTGGGCATGGCATCTTCTCAATTGCCTCAACCTTAGCTCTATCAACTTCTATGCCTCTTTCAGAAACTTTATGCCCAAGGAAAATCCCTTCATTAACCATGAAGTGGCATTTCTCGCAATTAAAAACAAGATTAGTTTCTTCATATCTCTGCAAAACTTTATCAAGGTTGTGCAGACAATTATCAAAATAAGTTCCATAGATAGAAAAGTCATCCATGAACACTTCTACAATTTCCTCACAAAAACCATGAAAGATAGCAGACATGCACCTTTGAAAAGTAGCAGGAGCATTACATAAACCAAAAGGCATACGTCTATAAGCATAAGTTCCGTAAGGGCAAGTAAAAGTAGTTTTTTCTTGATCTTGTTGTTTAACAGCAATTTGAGAGAAAACAGAATAACCATCAAGAAAACAAAAATGGGTCTTTTTAGACAACCTTTCCAACATTTGATCAATAAAAGGAAGCGGGTAGTGATCTTTCTTAGTAACTTTATTGACTTATCTAAAATCAATGCACATCCTATAGCCTACTACTATTCTTTGAGGAATAAGCTCATCATTATCATTAGGAACAACGGTAATACCTCCTTTTTTTGGGAACACAATGAACAGGACTAACCCATTCACTATCAACAATAGGGTAAATAATACCAGCATCAAGGAGTTTCAATACCTCATTCCTTACCACTTGCTTCATCTCAGGATTTAAACATCGTTGGTGCTCTACTACTGGCTTTGCATCTGGTTCTATGTTGATAGAATGCTGACATATAGTAGGTGAAATCCCTTTTAAATCATCCAGAGTATAGCCCATAGCTCCTCGGTGTTTCTTCAAAACCTCCAATAACCTTTCTTCTTCCTTTCTTGAAAGTTTGGAGCTAATAATAATATGATATATCTTTTTATCATCAATATAAGCATATTTAAGATCATCAAGGAGAGGTTTTAGATCGAAAACTAGATCCTTTTTAGGTGGCAACGTGGTACCCAAGTCTTCTACAGGCAAGTTATGCTTAAGCATCTTAGGCTGATCACGGAGAATCTCGTCAATCTCATTCCTTTCTTTGATGAAGATTTCACTTTCATGATCTTCCATAAATTGCTGCAAAGCATTGTTAGGAGCAAGAGAAATAGAAGCAAGTTGTTCAACTCTAAAATCCTCATTATGGGTTTCCTCTTCACAAGGTTCTTTAGCGAATTTCGAGAAATTAAACTCATAAGATTCCCCATCAAACTTAGTCAAGATTTTCCCTCTTTTGCAATCTATAATAGCTCCACAAGTACTCAAGAAAGGTCTACCAAAAATAATAGGATAAGTTTTTTACTAGCAGCTGAACCGAGTACTAGAAAATCAGCAGGGTACTTAATCTTACCACAAAGAACTTCCACGTCTCGTAAAATACCAATTGGAGAGATGGTCTCTCTATTAGCAAGGTGAATAACCACATAAATACCTTCCAATTCGCAGGGACTGATTTCATGCATAATTTCTCTGTAAAGCTCATAAGGAATAGCACTAGAACTTGCACCAATATCACATAAACCATAATAGCAATGATCACCAATTCTAACAGAAAGCACAGGGACACTAGCTTTTTTAGTTCTATTAGGATGTGAAACAATATTAGAAGCATCCTCACAAAAGACTATGTGTCCATCTTCTATGCATTTAGTGACAAGGTCTTTCACAATTGCTACCACAGGTTCAACGTTTATTTGTTCATCGGGTTTTACAGTTCTCTTTTCACTTTTGGTGATTACATTAGTTATCATAGAATGATCCTTTACCTTATCTGGGAAGGGAATCTTCTCGATATAAGGTTCAGGTAAGATGGGATCAATAGTGCAATACTCAGCACTCCCAACAGGAATACAGTCAACAATATCTTTATAAGGTTCATGGTACTTGTTCCATCCCCTTTTTGGAATTTCAATATAAGAAGCAAAAGCCCTAAAGCAATTCGTAATAACTTGTAAATCAAGACCATAAGCATTTTTAATATTTTGAAAGTCATCAGTTCCCATAAAAGATTCAATGCATTCATAATCGTAATTTATACTTGACTTTCTACCTTTGTAATTCTCCCAAGATTTAGCATTATCTTGAATACGGTCCAGAAGATCCCATTTAGCTTCTTCTTCCATGCGAGTGAATGATCCAGCACAAGAAGCATCCAATAAATCCTTGTCATGTAGAGGGAGCCTTGCATAAAAGTTATTGATAATAATATTGTTGGGGAGCTAATGAATGGGACATTTGAGCATTAGTAACTTCAATCTCCCCCAAGCTTGAGTTGTACTCTCTCCATCAAGAGGCCAAAAGTTGTACATTTGATTCCGATCTTTATGAATCTCACTAGGAGGATAAAACTTTGAATAAAAGAGAGGCACTATTTCCTCCCATTCCAGAGGTTGACCATTCTTCAACAGCTTATACCATTCCTCAGCTCCTCCTTTCAGCGATAATGAGAACAACTTCTTCTTAACTTGATCTGTAGTAATACCTGCACACTTGAACAACCCGCATAATTCGTGTATAAAGAGTAAATGATCACCGGGATGGACAGTTCCATCCCCAACATAGTAGTTATCCATAACACGATCAATAATTCTTGTAGGTATTTTAAAAACATCATTCTCAGCAGGTGGTGGATTATCTACTACCTTAGCAGTGGTAGTAGCATTACCAAATAAGAAACTCAGCGAACTATCCATAACGAAAATAAAGCAACTAATAGAAGTAAACAATACACACAGTAGAAGTTTCCTTTACCAGTTCCACTCTCCAATAGCGCTTCACTCCCTGGCAACGGTGCCAGAAAATAGTCTTGATGACCCACAAGTATAGGGGGTGTATCGAAGTATTTTCGATAAGTAAGAGTGTCGAACCCAACGAGGAGCAGAAGGTGCTGGCTAGTGGTATGGATCAGGAATTCTCTGCAAATACTTAGCAAACAGATTTTTAGGGGGTTTTGATAAAGCAAGTAAACAAAGTACGAGTAAATAAAAGACAGTAGGAATAAATGCAGCAAGTGGCCCAATCCTTTATGCAGCAAAGGACAAGCCGGTTGTATTACCTAAGATGACCAAACGTTCTCGAGGACACATGGAAAGACTGTCAAGTGCGTTCGCTTCATATAGTTGATTAATCTTCTTTAGCTTCCTAAGTGTTGTGTGGGTGAACCTGTGATAATGTACTGACCTTCCTAGGACTAATACATACTTGTGATTATACCCCTTGCAAACATCCGTAAGTACAAGAAAGTAATTAAGGTAGAAACCTAACCACAACTTTAAACTATTAGACCCTTACATCCCTTGTGTAATGGTTTCCTAACGGGGGTTCAGGTTTCTGTCACTCCGGCAACCCCTACGATTAGTAGCCAAATACACAATGCATTCCCCTAGGCCCATATAGGTGAAGTGTCATGTAGTCGATGTTCACATGAAACCACTAGAAGAAGTACACCACAACTTAAATATCAAACTATTGAATCTTTCTCAACACAACTCCACTACTAACAACATGACTTCTCCCATGTCCTCAAGAACAAAACGAACTACTCACAAGACATCATATGGATCATGATCAGAGATGGAATAATGTTGTATAACAATCTGAACATAAACAATAATTCAATGGTTCACTCAATAGCTTCAACTACAAAGAGTAATCAACACCGGGAAAGTTTCCCCTATGAACTATGCAAGATTCAACCCAATTGTTACAGCAATATGGAGATGGTGATGAGGGTGCTGATGGTGATGATGATGGTGGTGATGATGATGATGATGATCCCGATGAAGTCCAGCTTGATGGTGGTGTTGATGGCGATGGTCTCCCCTCTCTGGGAAGGAATTCCCCTGGCACAAATCTGTCTGTCGGAGAGATCTTTCTCTCTCGGTGTTTTTCTCCCCGTAGAGGCGGCGGAATCTTTCTGTGGTTGCCCCCCGAGTCTTAGGGTTTCGGGAGGATAATATATGCCAGAGGGGAGTGCCAGGGATGGACCAGGGCGGCCACACCACCTAGTGGCGCGGCCTAGGCTGGCCCGCGCCAGGGGTGGTGTGGGCCCCCCGTGGCCCATTTCCAGCCCACCTTCTGGCTTCCTTCGTCTTTTGGAAAAATAGGATTTTCCGTATATTTTCCCGGATTTTCTGATCTTCGCGAATTTTGCCTCCAAACAGCACCTTTTCCATCAGAATCCTGACTGCAGCGGTCCATGCTCCAAAAGTCATCAACCATGCAAAAACAGATGAAATAACACAAGTATCACCTCTCAATACGAAATATATCAATGAATAACAGTGAATTATGACATAGAATAATGATGCAAAATGGACGTATCACTTGTCCTCCACTCCCATGATGTTTCTTTTCCCTGAAAGAATTATGTGGCGCTTTTGCTCATCGTCTGATGTGTTCTTTAGCTTATTTTTTATTTTTCTCGGTTTGGTAGACATGTCCTTCACATAGAAAACCTGAGCCACATCATTGGCTATGACGAATGGTTCGTCTAAGTATGCAAGATTTTTAAGATCCACTATTGTCATTCTGTACTGCTCGTCTACCTTTACCCCACCTCGTGTCATCTTGACCCATTTGCACCGAAACAAGGGGACCTTAAACATAGGTCCATAGTCAAGTTTCCATATCTCCTCTATGTAACCATAATATGTGGTCTTTGACCCATTGTTGTTTGTTGCATCAAAGCGGACACCACTGTTTTGGTTGGTACTCTTTTTTATCTTGGGCGATCATGTAAAATGTATTCCCATTTAACTCGTACCCTTGGAAAGTTGATATAGCCGAAGATGGTGACCTGGACAACAAGTACATCTCATCGTCTCCAAGAGTGTTGTTTTTGATGACATGTGCTTGCAACCAACCACCAAAAGTCTTCGTGTGTTCATTTCTAATACAGTCGTCATGCTTCCTAGGGTTGTTGGAGTGTATAATTTTCTTGTGTTCCTCGATATACGGAGCCACCAAGGTGGAATTTTGTAGAACGGTGTAATGTGCTTCAGTGTAAGAATGCCTGTCCCTACATATTATTAATTTCCTTCCTAGAGTGCCTTTTCCACTCAGTCTCCCCTCATACCGAGATTGAGGAAGACCAATCAGCTTAAGGTCAGGAACAAAGTCAACACAAAAATCAATGACCTCCTCTGTTCCATAGCCCTTGGAGATGCTTCCTTCATGCCTGGCACGATTACGGACATATTTCTTTAATACTCCCATGAACCTCTCAAAGGGGAACATATTGTGTACAAGACAGGACCAAGAAGGGAAATCACTTCGACTAGGTGAACTAGGAGGTGCGTCATAATATTGAAGAAGGATGGTGGGAACACCAACTCGAAACTGACAAGACATTGGACCACATCATTCTGTAACCATGCTCGATCTTCAGCATTGATTACCTTCTGAGAGATTGCATTGAGGAATGCACATAGCTTCACAATGGGTACTCAAACATAATCCGGGTGAAGCCCCCTCAATGCAATTGGAAGCGATTGTGACATAATCACGTCCAGTCATGAGACTTTAGGTTTTGGAACTTTTTCTCTGCCATATTTATTATTCCTTTTATATTACTTAGGCCTCGACTAGGACATGCATGACCATTGAAATGCTTGCCTTTCTTTCTTAAGGGATGCTTGTCCAAGAGAAATCGACGATGCCCCTGGTACACATTCTTCCTACAATGTTCCTAATATATACTTTTAGACTCATTTAAACAGTGTGTGCATGCATTGTATCCCTTGTTTGACTGTCCTAAAAGGTTACTAAGAGCAGGCCAATCATTGATGGTTATGAACATCAACACTTGTAGGTCAAATGGCTCCTGTTTGTCCTAATCCCACACACGTACACCTTCGTCGCCCCACAACTACAGAAGTTCTTCAACTAATGGCCTTAGGTACACATCAATGTTGTTGCCGGGTTGCTTCAGGCCTTGGATAAGCACTGGCATCATAATGGACTTCCACTTCATGCAAAACCAAGGAGGAAGGTTATAGATACATAGAGTTACATGCCAAGTGCTATGACTGGAGCTCTACTCCCCAAAAGGATTCATGCCATCTGTACTTAGACCAAACCTTAATTTCCTTGCATCATCCGCAAAGTTCGGGTACTCTATCAATTTTTCTCCATTGTGACCCATCAGTGGGGTGTCTCAACATCTGCTATGACTTACATTCCTCTTTGTGGCATCGCAACAACTTGGCATGCTCTTTGTTCCCGAACAAATGTTTCAACCATGGTATTATAGGAGAATACCACATCACCTTGGCAGGAACCCTCTTCCGGGGGGATCACCCTCAACATCACTAGGGTCATCTCGTCTGATCTTATATCGCAATTTAGTGCATACTGGGCATGCATCCAAATTCTTGTACTCCTCACCGCGATAGAGGATGCAGTCATTAGGGCATGCATGTATCTTCTGAACCTCTACACCTAGAGGGCAGACAGCCTTCTTTGCTTCGTATGTACTAGCGGGCAACACGTTATCCGTTGGAAGCATATTCTTCATCATTTTCAGCAACTTTTCAAATCTGGACTCAGATAGACCACACTTTGCCTTCCATCACAACAATTCTAGTGTGCTACCCAGCTTTTCCAGACCATTTTCGCAATTTAGGTACAATGACTTTTTGTGATCCTCTAACATGTGATCAAACTTCTCCCTCCCCTTTAAATTTCCGCAGTCTCTCCGTGCATCAGGAATGGTCTGACCAAGATCATCAGCAGGCTCATCATGTGCCTCTTCTTCAGCCTCCCTTTCAGCATCCCCCATGGAAGTATCACCATATTCAGGGAACCCATGATAGTTCTCATCATCCCCTTCTTCTTCATTGTCTTCCATTATAATTCCTCTCTCTCTCTCTCTCTCCGTGCTTGGTCCAACAATTATAGATGGGCATGAAACTAGACCAAAATAGGTGGATGTGAAGGATATTTAAGTTAGAGTAATCCTTCTGATTCTTACAGACACTACATGGATAGAATACAAAACAATTCCACTTGTTCGCATCAGCCACACGGAGGAATTCATGCACGCCATTAATGAACTCGCCAGCTCGTCGGTCACTACTTTACATCCATTCTCGGACCATCTGCATTATTGTATAAGTATATCAAAAACCATTACAAAACATCATGAATAGAGATCAGTGACCAATTTACTACAAGTTGTTCATCACATTAAAACAATAATAGAGTATAGTGGACCAAATGTTATTATTGCAAAAATAAAAAACTAGGCATTAATTTGAAATTTTCTACTCCATACTCATTTTGATCAGTTACTAAGTAAACAAACATCTACACATATGCAAATTAACAAGTTAATGTGGGCTTCTAGAGAATTAAATGAACAACACTATTTAAAGAAAAACCCTATTTCCTCACTTCATTTACTTATTGAAATCTAAAAATTTGAATTTTGAAAATTTTACATACATCATTTTTGAATTGGACAAAAAAAATTAACATGGCAAATATGGAGTTTTTAATTATTGATCTACCAGTGAAAACCTCATTCCATTCTAAGCTCTAAAACTCTAAAATTACACATTTCAATTTTCAATAGCTTTTTGCCTAATCAAAATTTGCCTAAAATTACACATCTAAAATTCCCTCTACTTCTAGAGCATGAAACTCCTCTCTACTTCTAGAGCATTGAGCTAAACTAACAATGAGAGATGAAAGATGAAGTTTGCTAACCTTTTAAAACCTTGAATTTAGGGGTTGCCACCAAATCTTGACAAATGTTGGAGAAAAATGGGCATGAACTCGTCTTACTTGGAGGAAAAATGGCCATGGGCTCGGGCACGGACGAATCTGAATTATATAGAGAAACCAATAGTCCTGATTTGTATTACGAGCCAGGACTAGTGATTAACCTATAGTCCCGGTTTTTACTACGAACCAAGACTACAGGCTCCCTCGCGTGGAGTTGGCTGGCGCGAGCCCTCTAGTCTCGGGCCGTATCATGAACCGGGACTAGGTCTGGAACCACTGATACGTCCATTTTGCATCACTACTCTATGTCTTAAATCACTGTTATTCATTGATATATTTTGTATTGAGAGGTGATACTTATGTTATTTCATCTGTTTTTGCATGGTTGATGACTTTTGGAGCATGGACCGCTGGAGTCAGGATTCTGATGGAAAAGGCGATGTTTGGAGGTAAAAATCACGAAGATCAGAAAATCTGGGAAAACATACAGAAAATTCTATTTTCCAGAAGACTCGGGATGCCAGAAGATGGAGTGGAGGTGGGCCACAGGGGGCCCACACCACCCCATGGCGTGGGCAGGCCTAGGCCGCGCCTGGGGGTGGTATGGCCATCCTGGCCCACTCCAGCCTCTCTTCTCTGGCCTATATCATCCCCACGAAACCCTAAGACTCGGGGAGCAACCACAGAAAGATTCCGCGCCTCTGCGGGGCAGAAAACACCGAGAGAGAAAGATCTCTCCGGCAGACAGATTTCTGCCGGCGGAATTCCTTCCCGGAGAGGGGAGATCGTCGCCATCAACACCACCATCCAGCTGGACTTTATCGGGATCATCATCATCATCACCATCAGCACCCTCATCACCATCTCCATATTGTTGTAACAATTGTGTTGAATCTTGCATAGTTCATAGGGGAAACTTTTCCGGTGTTGATTACTCTTTGTAGTTGATGCTATTGAGTGAACCATTGAATTATTGTTTATGTTCAGATTGTTATACATCATTATTCCATCTCTAATCATGATCCATATGATGTCTTGTGAGTAGTTCATTTTGTTCTTGAGGACATGGGAGAAGTCTTGTTGTTAGTAGTGGAGTTGCGTTGAGAAAGATTAAATAGATTGTTATTTAAGTTGTGGTGTACTTCTTCTAATGGTGTCATGTGAACGTCAACTACATGACACTTCACCTATAAGGGCCTAGGGGAATGCATTGTGTATTTGGCTACTAATCGTAGGGGTTGTCGGAGTGATAGAAACCTGAACCCCCGTTAGGAAACCATTGAACAGGGGACGTAAGGGTCTTAGAGTTTAAAGCTGTGGTTAGGTTTCTACCTTAATTACTTTCTTGTACTTACAGATGTTTGCAAGGGGTATAATCACAAGTATGTATTAGTTTTGGATGGGGCGGTACATTAGCACAGGTTCACCCACACAACACTTAGCAAGCTAAAGAAGATTAATCGACTATATGAAGCGAAAGCACTTGATAGTCTTCCCATGTGTCCTCGAGAACGTTTGGTCATCTTAAGAAATACAACCGGCTTGTCCTTTGTTGCATAAAGGATTGGGCCACTTGCTGTATTTATTCCTATTGTCTTTTATTTACTTGTACTTTGTTTACTTGCTTTATCGAAAACCCCTAAAAATCCGTTTGCTAAGTATTTGCAGAGAATTCCTGATCCATACCACTAGCCAGCACCTTCTGCTCATCATTGGGTTCGACACTCTTACTTATCAAAAATACTGTGATACACCCCCTATACTTGTGGGTCATCAAGACTGTTTTCTGGCACCATTGCCGGGGAGTGAAGCGCTATTGGAGAGTGTTACTGGTAAAGGAAACTTCTACTATGAGTATTGTTTACTTCTGCTAGTTTCTTTATTTTTGTTATGGATAATTCGCTGAGTTTCTTATTTGGTAATGCTACTACCACTGCTAAGGTAGTAGATAAGCCACCACCTGTTGAGAATGATGTTTTCAAAATACCTACAAGAATTATTGATCGTGTTATGGATAACTATTATGTTGGGGATGGAACTGTCCATCCCGGTGATCATTTACTCTTTATACATGAATTATGCGGGTTGTTCAAGTGTGCAGGTATTACTACAGATCAAGTTAAGAAGAAGTTATTCTCATTGCACTGAAAGGAAGAGCTGAGGAATGGTATAATCTGCCGAAGAATGGTCAAGATCTAGAATGGGAGGAAATAGTGCCTCTCTTTTATTCAAAGTTTTATCCTCCTAGTGAGATTCATAAAGATCGGAATCAAATATACAACTTTTGGCCTCTTGCTGGAGAGAGTACAACTCAAGCTTGGGGGAGATTGAAGTTACTAATGCTCAAATGTCCCATTCATGAGCTCCCCAACAATATTATTATCAATAAATTTTATGCAAGTCTCCCTCTACATGACAAGGATTTATTGGATGCTTTTTGTGCTGGATCATTCACTCGCATGGAAGAAGAAGTTAAATGGGATCTTCTGGACCGTATTCAAGACAATGCTGAAGCTTGGGAGAATGACAAAGGTAGAAAGTCAGGTATAAATTATGATTATGAATGCATTGAATCTTTTATGGGAACTAATGACTTTCGAAATATTAAAAATGCTTATGGTCTAGACTCTCAAGCTATTGCTTCTTATTTTAAGGCTTTTGCTTCCTACATTGAAGTGCCTAAAAAGAAGTGGAATAAGTATCATGAACCTTATAAAGATATTGCTAAGGGTGTTCCTGCAAGAAATACTGAAGTTTATACTGCTAATCATGTTTTACCTGAACCTTGTATTGAGAAAATGCCTTTCCCAGTTAAGGTAAAGGAACATTCTATGATGGCTAGTATGGTAGATGAAAGTATGAATAAAGCTGTTGAACCTGTTAAACAAATGGTTGATGAACCTATTTTATCAAATGTGAAAGACTTTGTTGCTAAATATGAAAAAGAGGGACACACTATCCATTGTAAGGATACCTCTAATATTGTTTCACATAGTAGTGTTATGAGAGCTAGTATTCCTGTGTTTTCTGTTAGAATAAGTGATCAGTGCTATGATGGTACTTGTGATAGCTATATTGTTAAGTTTATGCATGCTACTGAAAGTTACTATGAAAGAGGGAAAAGTGTTCTTATGCATCTCAATAATATCAAGTTTCCTCGTTTTATGCTGAAAGTTTTTATGTTGCACTTCTTTTGCCTTCTTATGCAAGTAGCCTTTGGCTTCAACAACTTGTTTGTTTTCAAAATTCCCTTGCATACGAAGTGGGTTAGACTTAAATGTGTGTGTTTTTGCTCCTTAATGCTCTCTTTCACTTCAATTCATATCCCTATGAGAGCTTCTTCAAAATTATCATGCCCATCTTAATGGCTATAAAGAAAGAGCTTTATGGGAGACAACCCAATTTGTTTTTGCTTTTAGTTTTTTTCTTCTTTGAGTCTTGGAAGTTATTACTTCGGTAATAACCGCTCCTTATCCGTTTTGTTTGGTTTTTGTGTCAAGATCAACCTCTAATGAGAGAGAAGTAAGATTTGGGGAAGTTGCTGTCCCGAAATAGATTTTTGTGCTTCACCGTAAAAATTAGTGAGAAATCTCTGTATGTCGGATTGAGATGTAATTTTTTGTGCTTCTGCCCCAGGTTGTTATTTAACTTACGTTAGTTTTGCACTTTTTGATTTGAGCAACACAAGATTTTCGAAAAAAATGATCTTTACCTGCTGGTCTGTTTTGACAGATTTTGCCACTCTTGCATTTGCTTCTTTATTCGATTTCCTTTTTGAATTCTTTTTGGGTCTTCGGAAGGAGTTGCTACAGTAGCTTATGTTTTGATGGTTTTTAGTTGAAGTTTGAATCAAAAGGTTTTATCACTTCACTTATACTAATGTTGCTAATGAGAACTGTGTGAAGTTTTGTGTGAAAGAAATTTCCAGGAAGTGGAGATAATGGTGTAATTGTTGAAATATAGGGTGGGCTCTAGGCCCATCTAACTATTTCTGAAAAATCCCTAAGGGCCCATTCATGCTTGGCAAGGCAAGTGGGAGGGATTTTAGTCCCACATTGCTAGTGGAGAGACATGAGCACCAACATATAAGGTGAGCTCTTCTACCATTTGCATGTGGTGTGAGAAGAAGAAGAGGAGCTCCACACGCGTGCTCCTCCTCCGACGCACGCACGCCCGCCTCGCCACGCCTCGCCTCGCCTCGTCACAACGCGCGCGCCGCGGGTTGCGGGAATCTCGCCGAGCCGATGTGTTCTTTTTGTCGCACGGAAACGGGATACAAAACGGTTGTAACTGAAATGCTAATGAGGCTTAAACGTTTTGTCTTTGTCTTAAGTGCTGGCGTTACTAGTACTTTATTACAGGCGTTTCAGTCTTTCATTGTGGGCGTTTCTTTCCGTTGAACCGTCCTGGCATGTGCCTATATACGGAGAAGGTCATCCTCTCCGGGAGATACAGAACAGAACCATCTACCTCCGCCCCTTGTCGTTCCTCTCACTGCTGCTGCCTCCGGTGAACCCACCCCGTCTGCTGCGTACACGGCTGACGGGTGAGTAGGCCTCCGAAACCACGCCCTCTCGAGATCCTGTACGGGAGAGGGGCGATTAGTTTTTGGGGAGCGTCTCCTACGCGACTGCTCGCCAACCTTCGACTGCTTCCACTACATCAACACTTTCTTCATCGCCATGGCTACCATTGGTGATCCGGCTGCCACTGAGAACAGGACAGCCGACGAGGCTACCGCTGCCGCTTCGGCCAATTGGCCTACTGGAGGGTACTACATGCTTATCCCTCTTCTGCTAATTTCGATGTGCATAGTACTAGTGATTTCTGTAGATGTCTCTACGATTTGCCTAGTACTGCATAGTTACATAATCAAGTATCAGCGTGTCCACATCATGTTCATGATTTATTCCTGGATTAATATAATCGGAAAAATGCCTAGATTCCTAACAGTAATGAGGAAGAGAAAGGTTTTATGAGTCAAGTAATAAGTATATGAAGATGAAGATACCGATGATTCAAGTGGTGACTCCGGAAGGATCCACTAAATACCAAATTCAGAGACCTGCAGAGTCTATGTTCAACTAGGTAACAGTTCTGGTAAGAAAAGTTTCGCAAAAATACAATCCAACTATATTTTTGCAGTTTTCAGTCATTAAGGAAAGCTACGAAGCGAAAAAGAGATGGAAACGGAGCCAGGGTGGCCCACACCACCCCATGGCGCGGGCCCACCCCTGGCCGCGCCACCAGGTGGTGAGTCCACCCAGGACTCCGCCTCCGACTCATTTTCTCCCAGTACCTTCCTTTTGATATGAAACTTCATAATGTATAATCCCCCAGAGCCCCCGAGGTTCGTATATCGTGTTTTCGTCGTGTTTTCGTTTCGATCTGTTTCTGCCAGGACAAACTCTTTGAAGGCTTAGAAGCACAATGGTGTCCGCCAAGGATAAAGGGAAGGAGCCTATGGAGGAAGACCTCCAAGACCACGGGAAGGAGAAGGAGATCAAGAGTGAAGGTGAAGAGGAGCAAGGCCAACACCCGCACACCGGCACTACCATTGCAAGCATTGGAGTGGTGGCAAATTCAGCCATTGGAGGGAAGCCTCCTCATCACCGTTCAGATCCCTGGTCACTTCGTCCACGCACCAGGAATCCTTTCCATACCCTTATCCATGAGCATCAATACCAGAATATGCCCAAGGAGAAATTACCCTCCAATTGGGATTTGCCTCGTTCTAGCCATGCAGGAAAAGAAGACTTCAAGGAGGAAGAGTGGGGAAAGAATAGCAAGAGCTGGGATTCTCAACACGACATGATCATGAGTCGCATTGAGCAAAACTCACAGCTGATTCGTAATCTCACCTTCGAGATTGAAGACTTGGGGAGACTGATCAAAGAGCTCGTCAAGAGGATACCACCACCACCTAAGAAGTAATTCGTCATCAGGTTTGGCATCCCCTTGGTTTGTTCCAAGCTTGGGGGAGTGCAGCGGTATCATATCACTATCTTCTATCTTTTTACCTTATTAGTAGAGTCATATCATGAATAGAGGAGTTATTATGTAGTATGGTTTGCATTATGGAAGTGTCCCCTCTCTCGTTAGATATGTATCCCTTGGTGTGAGTTTCCGTTATGGAATATTAATGAGAAGTTCTATCATTCACTCTTTTGCATAGCTTATATTAGTTTTCAATTCGTGGTTATATGATTGATCTTGTTGTTAGTATTGGTAGCACTCTGGGATCATTGCGTTAATTTAGTTGGTTTTGGCAAAACTGGCTCGGTCAGTAGCAACACCTTTTTGAGAGTTGAAAAGAAAAAGATGGAAGTACTCTAGAGAAAAATAATTTCATCATCTTTCTTTCTTGATTTGCTCATAATTTTAATATTCTCTAGTTAAGATCTTTTGTGCTTCCAAGGAAGATTGCATGTTTGTCTTTATCATTTGTATGCTTGTTTGTTTCCTTCAACTCTTATACTTTCTACCCAGCCTTGCTAGCCAAAAACCTGTACTGAGAGGGAATTCTTCTCGTGCATCCACCTCCTTAAACCAAAACCTTTGCCATTTGTGTCCACCATACCTACCTAGTAGCATTATTGTTATTCCAAGTAAATTCTTGTTTTATCTACCTCCCAAATTAAACTTGTTATGTGAAAATTAGTGATTAAAGCTCTCACGAACTTGATGGCACACTTTACTTTCTCGCATTTAATAAACTTGAACCATTGGGTCCTTCTTTGTTGCGTATATGCTTGCGCTTTATGAGTTGAAGTTAGCCGAACCATGTATCATGGGGACCGCTTTCAACACTTCATTGGTACTTGTACCTAGTTGGTATCATGTTCTTTTGCTTATGGATCCCGGCGGTGTGAAATAAAAGTGGAACTTGTAAGATCATGGAGTTTATATGTGTGTTAGAGAAACGCCTGGGTCGCTAGCCTAAGCCATGCCTAATCATGGTGGAAACTTGCAGCATAACTATAGTGAGCATTCTATGAAGCATCCTCAATAAAAACCTATGCAAATAGCAAATAAAAAGATCGCTGTGATGCTCACTGTCTGCTTGCCTTGTCATTTTGATTATGGGATAGCTCCTGTGTCATGTGCAAGGGGTACCCCATTGGCGGTTCTCAATGATACGCATGTATTTACAATGACAAGAGCTTGCTCGTGACTGAAGTTGAGTAGCATGAGGATCGGTACTCATAAGTAAGGGGCTTGAGATTCAACTTATAACTTGTCAAGCATATCCTCTTAGTTGTGTCACTTTAACCTTAACCACCAAAAGATACCTATGATAGGGGCAATGAGAGCTGAAAGCTAGTAAGTATCATAATTTTTGGGAGCTCTTTATGAGACTTGCAATCCCTGCATCCCTCTGCGAAGGGCCTTTCTTTTACTTTGTAGTTCAGTTAGTAAACCTATTCCCTTCTATCTCAGCAAGTATTTTGAGTTGATGTGTTTCATTCATTCATATGATGATTTATTCAATCATGTCTCTTATGTTCCTTGTTTTGCACATTGCTCTTATCTTGATGTTTACTACTTTGAAAGCTATCATTGATAAACCAGTTATTTGTGAACTCTAGCAAATTATCAACTATTCTTTGACCAAGAGCTAACTTTGGCATTACCAATTATGATTACTCTATGTATCTTTATTGTGTTTCCTTTACTCATTGCAAGTTGAGTTATATAATAGTGAGTTGTCCTCTATTATGATCTATGTATTTGATGAATGTGATGTTTCTTGTCCGTATTCTTTTATCAACTCTTCACTCCATAAACCTGAGGCCATGTTTATTGAGCTCAGTTTCGCTTGGGGACAAGCGAAGTCTAAGCTTGGGGGGAGTTGATACGTCCATTTTGAATCACTATTCTATGTCTTAATTCACTATTATTCATTGATATATTTCGTATTGAGAGGTGATACTTATGTTATTTCATCTGTTTTTGCATGGTTGATGACTTTTGGAGCATGGACCGCTGCAGTCAGGATTCTGATGGAAAAGGTGCTGTTTGGTGGCAAAATTCGCGAAGATCAGAAAATCCAGGAAAATATACGGAAATTTCTATTTTTCTAGAAGACTCAGGATGCCAGAAGATGGAGTGGAGGTGGGCCACAGGGGGCCCACACCACCCCATGGCGCGGGCAGGCCTAGGCCGCGCCTGGGGGTGGTGTGGCCACCCTGGCCCACTCCAGCCTCTCTCCTCGGGCATATATCATCCCCACGAAACCCTAAGACTCGGGGAGCGACCACAGAAAGATTCCGCCGCCTCTACGGGGCGTAAAACACCGAGAGAGAAAGATCTCTCTGGCAGACAGATTTCTGCCGAGGGAATTCCTTCTCGGAGAGGGGAGATCGTCGCCATCAACACAACCATCAAGCTGGACTTCATCGGGATCATCATCACCACCATCATCACCATCAGCACCCTCATCACCATCTCCATATTGCTGTAACAATTGTGTTGAATCTTGCATAGTTCATAGGGGAAACTTTCCTGGTGTTGATTACTCTTTGTAGTTGATGCTATTGAGTGAACCATTGAATTATTGTTTATCTTCAAATTGTTATACATCATTATTCCATCTCTGATCATGATCCATATGATGTCTTGTGAGTAGTTCATTTTGTTCTTGAGGACATGGGAGAAGTCTTTTTGTTAGTAGTGGAGTTGCTTTGAGAAAGATTCAATAGATTGTTATTTAAGTTGTGGTGTACTTCTTCTAGTGGTGCCATGTGAACGTCGACTACATGACACTTCACCTATAAGGGCCTAGGGGAATGCATTGTGTATTTGGCTACTAATCGTAGGGGTTGCCTGAGTGACATAAACCTGAACCCCCGTTAGGAAACCATTTCACAAGGGACGTAAGGGTCTTAGAGTTTAAAGTTGTGGTTAGGTTTCTACCTTAATTACTTTCTTGTACTTACGAATGTTTGCAAGGGGTATAATCACAAGTATGTATTAGTCTTTGATGGGGCGGTACATTAGCACAGGTTCACCCACACAACACTTAGCAAGCTAAAGAAGATTAATCGACTATATGAAGCGAAAGCACTTGATAGTCTTCCCATGTGTCCTCGAAAATGTTTGGTCATCTTAAGAAATACAACCGGCTTGTCCTTTGCTGCATAAAGGATTGGGCCACTTGCTGCATTTATTCCTATTGTCTTTTAGTTACTTGTACTTTGTTTACTTGCTTTATCGAAAACCCCTAAAAATCCGTTTGCTAAGTATTTGCAGAGAATTCCTGATCCATACCACTAGCCAGCACCTTCTGCTCCTCGTTGGGTTCGACACTCTTACTTATCGAAAATACTGCGATACACCCCCTATACTTGTGGGTCATCAACCACCCGGGACTAGAGCTGCCCCGACCTCCTAACCATTGGAGCCGGGATGAACTAGTACTAGTGTTAGCACTAGTCTCGGTCCGTAACCCACCCAGGACTAAACCCAGAATCGGGGCCGAACCGAAGCCCTTGTTTCTACTAGTGATTGTTCCTGTTTTTCCTCTGGTTGTTCCACCACCATTACAACTGATGTAGCCCGACCTACGGTCGTTGCCATATCAACGTCTCCAACTTATGCCAAGTCGTCATGGACTGCAAAGGTGAATCCGTTCCTCTATGCAAGCCCAATTCCTACCCTATTGAATGGTATGCTACTTCATACTCCGTCACATATTCATGAAGGTTCATACCGACGAGTACGGAGGCAAGGGAGGAATCCCGGAGCAAGAAGCCCAACAAGATGGAGGCTTGGAAGAGAAGATGGAGCAACCTGCAGCTCAATCCAGCGCTAGGACCGGCGAACCGAAACCATCGCCGGAATCTCTGGTGCACGAACCGGTGGACCGGATCCCCTGCCGGAATCCCCGGCGACCAGACCGGCGCCGACCGGAATCCCCTATAGAGAGCCAGACCGGCGCCGACCAGAAACCCTGGTGACCGTCGGAAATCCCGGCGCCAGATCCGGCGTCACCGAACTTATTGCCGGAAATCCCGTCTGCGCACGGATCTAGGTTTGATGCCATGGAATATTCCCTTTACTTACCCCCTTTGCCTAAACTACCCCCATTCTAGTGGCTGGCCTATAAATAGAGCCCCCACCCCTCATGTATCCCTTTGTGGAATCTCTAGTTTTGCCTCATCCCCTTCCACCAAAGGGGATCGACTATTGTCACCACCTCGTTGGAGTTTGCATCGCGACTCCCTCGTTGTACAAGGCCTTGGCATCGGTGTTCCTTTGCCAAGACGTCAAGACCCTCTCCAAGGTGTTCATCCCTCTCCGCGTGGGATCGAGGGAGCATATTGACCGATCTTTCCTTGCGAGGATTCTATCGGACCGGTGGCCACCGACGGGAGTAATTGGCCTTGTATCGTGTGAGTTTTGCGTGTGTTCATCATGTTCTTCACGAGGTGTGCATCCGCTTCCGCTACCTTCTCCCTTTCCCCTCGCTTTCCCATCGATTTAACCACAAGATCCATGAAGATCGGGCCACCCTTGAGGTTACCCCTTATCAACAACGCTGACGACTCTGTTTGTCGCAACAGTGTAGAGAAACATTGGTTCCTAAGGTTCTGGTGCTGCAAGGATATGGGTAGATGAGAGTACTGCTTTTAGGTCTTGGAGCATAGCCTCAGATTCATCAGTCTAGAAGAATTTCTTGGTCTTCTTCAAGAGCTTGTATAATGGTGCAGCTCTTTCACGGAGCTGGCTTACGAACTGACTGACCGCAACGATGCAGCCAGTAAGCCGTTATACGTCCTTCATGCGAGTTGGCCTAGAAATGTTGAATATAGCCTTTATATTATCTTGATTCACCTCTATGCCTCTTCGAGACACAATAAAACCTAACATTTTTCCGGCTGGAATTCCGAAGAAACACTTCTTTGGGTTGAGCATTATGTTTTATTTTCGTAGATTTGTGAACGTTTCCTCTAAGTTGGAAATTAGAGTTTCCTTCTTTTTGGACATCATAGCTATATCATCCACGTATGCATGTATATTGCGCCTGATTTGATCATGGAGGCAATGCTACATAGTGCGCTGGTACGTAGCTCTTGCGTTTTTAGCCCGAAAGGCATCGTTATGTAGAAGAAGGTTCCAAAGGGGGTGATGAACGAAGTCTTTAGTTTGTATGACTCCTTCATGCATATTTGTTGATAACCGGAATATGCGGTGAGAAAGTATAGGAGTTGTGAGCCTGTTGTCGAGTCGATAACTTGGTCGATTCTAGTCAGAGCGAACGGATCGTTGGGACAAGCCTTGTTCAAGGCGGTATAATCGACACACATTCTTAAATCAGTGGTGTCCTTTTTAGGGACCATTACAGGATTAGACGACCACTCAGTGTGGATGAAGCTCTTCCCAGCACCCTGCGGGAGGGGAGAGATCACCCCGGAGGCCTTCTTCATCACCATGCCTGCCTCCGGTGTGATGCGTGAGTAGTTCATCCCTGGACTACGGGTCCATGTAGTAGCTAGACGGTTGGTTCTTCTACTTTGTACTACCATGTTTAGATCTTGTGAGCTCCATTCATGATCAAGATCATCTATTTGTAATCATACATATTGTGTTTGCGGGGATCCGATGGATATTGAGATGCTATTTCAGATTGATTATTGATTCTATCATGTCTTTGTTATTTGTGATTTTGCATGCTTTCCGTTGTTAGTAGCTATCTTGGCCGAGTCTCCAAGAGGGAGTATTTATGTTCTATAGTGGGTTCATGCCTCTAGTAATCTGGGGAAGTGACAGAAATCTCTAAGGTACTAGATGTGTTGTTGCTACTAGGGAGAAAACAACAATCCTTTGTTCATAGAACAATCATATTGTTTACTTTACACACTTTGCTTAATGCAATTATCTGTTGTTTGCAACTTAATACTAGAGGGGGTTCGAATGATAACCTGAAGGTGGATTATTAGTCATAGATGCAGTTGGATTACGGTCTATGTATAATGTTGTAATGCCCAATCAAATCTCATAGGAGTCAAGATGATTAGTATATGCATGTATGCTTTCTCTATGTTTGTGAATTGCCCCGCTGTAATTTGTTCACCCAACATGTCATCTATCTTAAGGAGAATCACCTATAGTGAACTATGGACCCCGGTCAATTCTTTTACCATCAATCTACAATCTACTATTTACTGTTTTCTATTTACTTTATGCAAGCTATTACCATCTTCCACACAATACGTTTAATCCTTTGTTTTCAGCAAAACCGGTGAGATTGACAACCTCACTATAAGTTGGGGGCACTGTTCTATAGTTGTGTTGTGCAGGATTCCAAGTTGGAAACAACACCTTGGAGTTGTTTCCTTGCTCCTACTGGTTCGATAACCTTGGTTTTATAACGGAGGGAAAACTTGTTGCTGTGCTCATCATACCTTCCTCTTGGGGTTCCCCAACGAGCTTGAATATGTTTTGAGCCATCATGATGTTGCATGGAGTTGTACTGTC
This sequence comes from Avena eriantha, assembly GCA_910589775.1. Taxonomy (NCBI): domain Eukaryota; kingdom Viridiplantae; phylum Streptophyta; class Magnoliopsida; order Poales; family Poaceae; genus Avena; species Avena eriantha. The sequence goes on from OU342744.1 coordinate 375,054,604, forward strand.
CTACATCTACAATGCGCTGCTTCTAGGGCTCATCCAAGAGTATCTGGCGGTGTGCTTCTAGGGCTAAGGAGCTTTCCTCCAGCTTGTCTAGTGTAAGTTTCGAGGCGGTTGGGATCGGCGTTGTAAGTGCTTCTCTGAGAATTTCATGGGCACCTGGGGTAACCACATGTCCATCCACCGAAGACTTTTTTGGTTCCTAGGGATTAGAGCTTCGTCTGAATCCTCCTCATATTCCTCGACGACTTCCTCCTCAGCTAGAAGATCTTTAGCTGGAGTCTTGTTTTTCTTCTTCATCTTTGACTTATTGGCCTTATGGGCACCAGTGGCAAAGACGACTTTTGGTTCGTTTCCTGGAGTCAAGCTTCTGTCAGTACTTTTGGACATTTGGACGTCGGGATTCTCTCCGAGATCCATATCATCTTGCGAATCAGGAGAGTTCTCCTTCCTGTGTAGCTCTAGAGGTGAACTCCTCTTTTAATTCTGCTTGATATGCTCGGAGGTCTACCGTCGTCATGGACTCCCTTGTGGAAGCCGGTGCGTCGGTGTTTGTTCTGATTGTGTTGAACATCGAGTCGTTGTCGTATCTAGCATCGGTAGAGTCGGATCTAGATCCACGTAGCTAACAAAGTGAGATCCATGTGCTCCGAGGTGGGTGAGGCTCTCTTCATTAGCTTTCTCGAAACTTTTGATGGTCTTGAGAACAGCATCCATACTAGAGTTGCCGCGCAGCAGCATCCGCCTCACTGTGTGCCTCGACAGAGCCGGATTCGGAGCTGTTGCAGCTTTGATCTTCCATAGATTTGACCTCCTGAGGGAGATCTTCATATCTGATCTTCTCCATGATCTCCGCTTCAGGTGCGGGCTAGGTGGGATTAGGGATTTCTGAGAACCGGAACTCTGCCGCTTCTGCGGACAAAGCAGATCCAAAAGTTCCTTCCGCCTCTATCATCACTGCTGGGGTGGGTTGGGAAGGTTCAGCGAAACCGAGGTAGATGTCGATCTCGCCAGAGGACATGATTGTGTAGCTAGTCAGGGCTTCCCTAGCGGGGATCCAGGTCTCGTTGAGAAGGACGAGAGGGACGTCACTGGCATAGAGGACCCGACCGACGACGATTGTTTCCCCGATTCTGATTCGTGCAGATTCCACTCGGAATGTAGATCCGAAGGTCACCTGCCCCACGGTAGGGTCAACTATCATCGGATTGAGGAAAAATACGCCATGAGGGGGTCCTCGGGGCATGGAAAGATGTGGGGTGTGAAATGTACGGTGTTCCTGAACGGTGAGCACACAAGCTTACCCAGGTTCAAATTCGCTTGCGGTGGACGGATCCTACTCCTGCTAGCAATCCAGTATATTGATAGAGCCAGAAGTACAGATTATAAGAGAGGTTTCGCCTGTGCGAGTTGAGGTTGATTGTCGATGCCCTAAAGGTTGATTCCTAGGACGGCCTATATAGTCATCCAGTCCTACCATTACAAGAGAGTCCTATCCGACTACGATACAAAGTTGGTTAAATAGTACATCTTGGACTATAAGTATTCCTACATGCCTAAGTTGGTAAGTCTTCTAGGCTTTCCCGTAGCCAGATGGGCTTCCAACTTCCCTCCCTGACTGGGCCGCCCGTGAAGCATAGGTCTAACCCGAAGTGGGTCACCCTGGTCAGCGAGTCACAATGGGTATACCCAAAAAGTATATCCGCAACAATAAGGATGAAATGATTGCCACCATGATTTTCAAGAGATATTTAACCGGAACCAGACTTGACTCTTGGATTGCACCGCTACATCATTTAGCAGTCTGTCGTCTAGGACTGATGAATTTCATTGGAACTTGAATGAGAATGGTTTATTCTCCGTTAGTTCCTTATACAATGCATCAGTCCAACCAGTCATACCAGTTTTGAATAATAGGATGATCTAGAAGATGAAGATACCTCTGAAAACAAAAAATTGGTTGGTATCTTTGTCGAGGGTTATCCTTACTAAAGATAATTTAATTAGGCGGCATTGGCATAGCTAGGAATCCTACATGTGTGTTCTGTCACCATAACGAGGCAATCAAACACTAGCTTTTCCAATGTAATTTAGCTAGCTCAATATGGCCAGTCACCCAAACAGTTTCAGGCTTGTATCCACCACGTAATATTTTGAATATATTTGGAAATTGGTTATATGGTATAGATAACAAATTTCCAAATATATTCCAAATCTGCATATTTGGAAGTTGGTTATATGGTTGCTATGGTTTCTATATTTTGAGTATAGATAACCTATTTTGAGTATAGGTTACTACTTAGGGTAGGAGCGATTGTTATTGTATGGTTGCTATGGCTATGTAGAAATGATGAAGTGTTAACGATATACATTGTTCTCTCTTACATTTTATTTACCGGTGTACCAACACTCTACGTTCATGGTCAACCCTACATCGTGCTGAGTTCCACGACTTTTTTAGGAGGTGTGTTGCGGCTGGAGGATACGACGCGGGATTTATTCACTCATCATGGATAGCAACATAATCTTCGGATCGGCCCTCCATCAACATCTTACACAGCTTACAATTTCTCACTATGATATGTAATTCTTCTATTTTTGTTTTTGTTTAGAACTATGAACCTTTTCAGTCGTGTGTATCCTACTTATACAGAGGCCGAGCTTAATGTTTAAACCTTTTAAGTATTAAACCGCCCTCGAAAAAGTTAGAAAAGTAAGCTCAACAAAGAAGTTAATCCCTGACCTTATAGACTTCGATCTGCTAATAAAGATGCAACATGCCTACTTTACTGTATCCATTACAACACATGGGTATAAATGAAAGCATTTGGGATTTTCTGTGTTGTTTCTCTACACGACATAAAAAGACATACACTGTATGTAGTATTAAACCAACTGGGTGCTTAAGAAAATTTCCTATTTAAACTGGTATTGTATGTTTCTTCACTGTTAGCCTGGTAGGTAAATCCGGCGTCTTTAGAAGGGAGAAGAAAATGTTGCTAGCAGAACTCATTATCTAAAAGCTTAAGCGTGAAAGGCTACGAGCGCTGTGAGGCTATCTGTGGCGCGCACTAAGTCCGTGTGTCACTGGTTGTGGGCCTCCGCTGCTTCGTGTCGCTACTTTTGGACCACGGTACAGAGCATGTGCTTCTCGGCTGATGATAGTGAGTAAGCGTGCCACCCTTCTCTCTCTCTCTCTCTCTCCGTCTCTCGCCTCTCTAACCCTATCTTTTCTCCTCCTGTCTCTCACCTCCCTGGCGGCGGCGGCTATGGAGCATCGGGCGGCGGCGGCGGCGAAGTTTGGGCATCACGCAACACCGTCACCGACGGGGAATCACTCTGCGCGAGCCCCCTGTGAAATCCCGACCAGCCCCAAGCGGAGGAACCTTGCTGAGCAATGCCGCCGCCGACAAAGTCACTTTGCACGAGCTGCGTGGGTAATGCAGAAAACGCCTTCGTGCTGCTGCGTGCACGGGCTGGGGGCTGTCCACAAGATCTGATGTGGAGTTAGCATCATCATCGGTAAGATGTGAGTTAGCATCATCATCGGTAAGATGTGATCCTGATCTGGCACCAGGAATGGAGAGACCTGGTTATATGCTGATTCTTAGGCTTGTGTTTATTTACGAGGGCTGTAGGGAACGGATGAGAGCCAGTTGTGCTGGTCTTCAGAGCTGGTCTTCAGCTCCTTCGGAGGAACCATGCAATCCCCACAGGGGTATTTTATCTCTGAATCGGCAACTAAAACACTGGACAACCAGTTTACTTGAATGCCAGTTTACTTTGATGTTTATAGAAGTTTCAGTTTACATGAGATTTTTCCATGTCACACAATGTTAGCTACCAGGTTTAATTTCATGTGTAGAGGATGGAATTTTGCATATGTTTTCAAAATACATGCTAAATCTTCAATTATATGCATGATGCAAATTTTCATTCTGTTTGCAGCATTATCGAAAGGTATGATGTTTACATTTTGGATATTTTCAGGACCTAGATATCAAAAGTTATTTTTTCAGAATACATTTGAAATCTTCACATCTGAAATCTTCGATTAGTGATAATATCATATAATTATATCTTTCAACATTAAGTAAACTATGATGCCTACACTTTGAATAATTACCCGCACATTTGACATATCACGTATGCCAACTTCCAGATTTTCTCCCTGTAAGCCGACATGTTTGAAAATCATATTCAATAGAGTAATCTCTGCAAGTGAAGATACTGATTAGTAGAGCAGTTTGCACATGTTGGATGTGAGTGAAGTTCTTCCAGGTAAACAAAGTCTGCAACCCGTATTCTTCTGATTGCCACCACATCATTTGGAGGAAGGCTGTATCAGTTGGTAGGGATTTCATAGTGTTGCATAGTTTCATGCTAGCTACCGTATCAGTGGCAAATTCGTGCAATTCAATCACCCTCGAACCCTCAGGTTTGTTTTCTTTTACCTTGATCCCATATGTTTCTATTGGTTGGACGGTTTGCTGTTTGAAGTCTGAGTTGAGATGCCGGTGAATAGGTTGACTCTGGAGCTATAAGTTTTTTTAAGAACATGCACATCAGCATGTCTATTCTTAAGCCAATTGCTTTTCTTCATGTAACTGCATTAAAAATGGAGAACTGTGTGTATCAGCCTGCTGCTCCATTCTCTCCGAGCTCCTCTTGATACACACCACATTGTCTTTGCCATAGTCCTATTACAGTCTGTAGTGTGAGGTTAAAATTGAGAAGCTCATCCTCACTGTAGCATAAAGGGTATAAGTTTGAAGGTGTACACCATCAGGTTATAATATTTCTATCACTTCATTAGCACACTTTCGAAAAGATGCATGGCATGTAAATACTAGGTTTAATTCCGAGAAATAATAGAGACTAAGGACTTCTCCTAGAACCCGAATAAGTATTTATGGTTAGACTATCGAGGATATTAATTGTCTTTGAATATAAATATTCGGAGGTCAATGGCACGATATTCGGAAGTAAAGAAAATGACTTTTTTATGTGAGAGGATAAGTACTAATGGTTGGCCTATCAAGGATATTAATTGTCTTTGATTTGAATAAAGGCAAAGATTAATTTTCATATCCAGATGTATATAACATATTACCTACTATATCTAGACATTAAGTAAAGGCTTAAGCCTAGTTGCATGCAAGCAATATGAGGCTATCTACCGTTACAACGACGCTGCCATGTGGGCACATTTTTAGTCACCGCCTACTGACATGCCAAATCCAATCTGCTTTGCTTTCGGGTGAGCCAGTCAAAAAAAACTGAGGCCTCGCATCCACGCCATCCGCATTCGTTGACATGGAGCACTAGGATTCTTCCCTGCCGCCACCGCCCCTCCCAGCCACCGCCGTCTCTGCTCCCCGCTCCTCGCCTCCGCCACTCCCCCGATTCTGGTCACGGTCCGTCTGTACACCGCAGCAGGGGATGTCGCCGCCGGCGAGCTCTTCGGCCATTGCCGATGGTATGAGCCCGAATCGTTCCAATTTCTATCCTCTGTTTGCATCAAGAAGTACTTCCAATTTGTTGGATAATGGTCAATTAGTTCCCTGTTATTCTGTACATGTGAATGCACTGTTTTGATATATGTGACTGGTTGTTATTCTGTAGATTCGAATGTCAATTTATTCCCCTTTTATTCATCCTCGGTGGCAGGCCTGTCTCGCCTTTGCCTCTGATTACTCTTCCGTAACATGCAACTTCTCTTCTTTGGAGTTTACTAATTGGTATTTTGTTGTTCCCCGTCTCCAATGAGCCCTAGACAGCAACGCCTCCGTGTCGAGCGGCCGGCCGCAACGTGCCGAAATCGAGCGCAACCGGCAGGGGTTGAAAGTGGCCGGTGTGGCGGCGCCGCCAACTCCCCGGGGTATGCGGCCTCTTCTTCCGCCAAATAGCGGCAGCCGGCAGGCCACTGATGGCCTAAATCGAGTGGCGGGGGCGGGGCTAGCAGCGGTGCGCGGCCTCTTCTTCCGCCATACAACGCCTCGAGCGAGTCGATTGTCGCTCTTCTCTCCCTTCACAGGTACCTCTCTCTTCAGATTTGTAGTAGGAGCAACTAACTATTCTTGATGAATTACACAGCTCCACCACAGCCGGCGGACCTATTCCACAATGGCGGACCTATTCCACGATGACCTCTGGTCGCCTGCATCCATGCGATCTTCCCCCAAGTCTGGTCCGGCGAGCTCACATGCTTTCCAATTTGCCTCGAGCAAGGCCTGGTCGTGGCTCCCTGAACTACTGTGACCCATCTTGCCCTGTACCTGGTCGTTGATCCGGTCCTATGCCTCAAATAACTGCCACTCCCACGTTAATCCTATCGGTTTAGCTCTCTTGATTGCTTACCCTGCTCTCAAATCGATGCAAATGAGCTCTGCAACAGTAAATTAGATGTACGTGCTCCTCCCCTTCTCTGTTTCCATCCACAACTTCTTTTGTTGCATCAATTGATAATTCCAGCTAATCTGATGTATCATTTATTTTTTATGTTGTTACTTCTGCAGGTTCTAAATGCTATTCATGGACAGAAACCTCTAATGTGTGACTTCTCAGGTAACTATAATTTGATGTGATCTAATCATTTAGAGCATTTAGAGATGTTGACTCTGACATTTTTCTCCCCACTCCACCTCCTTCCCCTTGATATGGTCTTCTTGCCTTCAAAGTTCAGTCAAGTGGACACCATCAGTTTCCCTTCGATTCATTCTAGGTTTGCTTTTTCAATTCCAGAGCGGTGTCAAACATGCAAGCAAGTTTGCAGCGTATCTCCAGGTGTTCTTCAACTATTTCAGTTATTGCCGCACAGTGTATAATGTACACAACAATGAAAAGGGAAAGCTTGGTTTGGGGTGGAACCGATCCAAATTGGGAGTGCACTCTAGGCCGCAACATAGATACATTAGACGAAGTTGCTCCAATCATGAACACTGTATAAGGTTTAGCTTCATCCCATATTTCTGTATTGATTGTTAAACCTGTCTGAGGAGATAGTTTTTGTTTTTTGTAGCAGTTGTAAATTCATAGTTGCACTTACCACTGTTTCTATCAGATTCAGTTATTAACTCCCATTTCCACCGTATGTTGTGTGCATGATATTCTCTTGTGAGTCTCCGATAGACGCTTCCAGGGTGGGCAGGGTCAAGTGAGCGAACAAGCTAGCTATATAAGCTTTACCAAAACAAGTATTGGCTTGGTTAATGCATCACTATGGAGGACCTCAAGTAATGATATCGTACACCGTAATATATTAATACTGATTTGTGAACTCATGGTGACATGCTAGATTCTATTTTATATTTGGTCTTTAGAGGTTTGCTGCTTCAGTTTTATTTATTTAAGATGATACTTAGTCAGTGCATCATGTGATCGCATTACTATCTTCATACCTTTCCTTTATTTTAATTTACTGCACACAAAAAAGATCGACAGAGGAAGAAAAAGGTCAAGTTAAGTTTGGCAGGCCATGTATATTTTCCATTAAAATATCAAATTTTGATAAGTAGATCTTGGGTACACGGCCAAAGGTGTGGCGCAAGATGACTATGGTGTGTAAGCTTCCCATGCAAGGTTAATATGCTGCGCACTGATGTTTCCTCTTTTCAGCAGGCCCTAGCTCTAACTTAGTATATCATCACTTCTATTTGTTTTTTGCCTAAACCCTTCCTAATGTTGTTGTTCTGCTGTTTCATAGAAATATTGATATCAATTATATTTATAGTTCTGATCTATCTTATGCATACCTCGATGTCGAAGAGAATTGTCCACTAGTTATCGATTTATCTTCTTCATGGTAGTAGAGCAGAAGACTAAATCGGATTATTGCTGATTTCCTGAAACTTACGCTGATGCCAACGTACTTATGCACGAAAGGCATATCTTCCTCACTTATGCAAGGTAAGACTTCTAAAACAGATCGTTGATGCCAACGTACTTATTTTATCCTATGGGAACTGCACTTCGGCTTTTTTTGAGGACACTATTGTTGACTATTTATCCTATGGGAGCTGCACTTCATAGGGCTTCTATCGAGGACACCATTGTTGACTATTTATGGGAATTTATTGTTGGGCTAGGTCCCTCCACATGGAGGTGTGTTGGCAGCCCAACGTCAGCCAATGAAGTTCAACATGTTTCAACCGTTAATCGATGTTCGTATCCAACGGTTGAGGTGCTCCTTGGGAGAGGAGTACAAAAGAAAACCCTAGCCACCCTTGGTGGCTGTGTCTCAATCAGAGGGTGAGCAAGTGTGAGAAGCAAGCCAACGTGGCTGTTGCTGAGAGAGGGTGAGAGAACACACAAGAACACCACAAACTAGTGAGAAGAGAGGAAGAAGAAGGAGAGGTGATTTATGTCTAGATTTCTGAGATCTAACCGGTCTGTCTTCAAGCTGGTGTTTGGAGGCTCAAAGGTGCTTGGATTGACTCCAAACTTGGTGAGATCGTTCCTTGCTTTGAGTACTTTGATCTGGTTAGCTGATTTGAGGTCTAGGTCAGTGTAGCTTCAGATTTGGAAGCAGTTTGTTCAGTTCGGACTGTTGCAGTTTCAGCACATAGCAGTTTTGGTAGACGAACAGTTTGGGCAGGCAAACGGTGTCCGATTGACCTGAAATTTGGTGTGTATGTTAGGTACTTGTATGTCAGCTTGTCTACCAAGTTTGGTGCTGATTGGGTCTGCGGTTTAAGAGCAGTTTGCTGATTACCAAAGAGGACAGAAACTGAGATACTCTGATCTGTTGTAATCTTTCTCTCAAGTGGTTGTTGTTGTTGTTGTTGCTGGTTGGCAACGTGCTGAGTGTGTTGTATATCTCTAGATGTTCTAGAGAAGACTCTGTACCCAGGTTGCTCATAGTGAAGCTCGTGTGGACCGGTTGGTCCACACCCGTGGTTTTTTCCTCCTCACCTTGAGGAGGTTTTTTCACATAAATCCTTGTGTCACCTGTGCATGTGCTCGTTGTTTTATTTCCGCTATATATCTGTTGATTGAAACTATCCTCGAAGGTTCACCGCAGGCAAGGCATGGAGGTTGTGTGTCTCTCCCTCTTCCCCCAACAAAGTGGTATCAGAGTTGAGGTTCAGTTTTGTATTCAGTTTCAGAGCGAGGTTTGTTTTGGGCTGATTGCATTTGCTTGTGGTGAAAGATGGAAGTGAATACCAACAGAATGATTTTTTTGATTTGTACAAATTATCAATCTTGGAAGTGCAAGATGAAGGACTTGTTATATGTCAAGGATTACTAGATGCCAATGTTCTCTATTGAGATGCCCAACGATATGAAAGAAGATCAATGGGAGGTACTTCAACTCCAAGCTTGTGGGTTCATTCGCCAATGGGTGGATGATAATGTTTTAAACCATATCATTGAGGAGACACATGCACGTAGCTTATGGTAGAAAGTGGAGGAGCTATATGCCCATAAAGAAGGTACCAAGAAGATGTTCTTGATCAAGAAATTGATGCGTTTGAGGTACAAGGAGGGCACTCTAATTGAGATCATGTAAATGAATTTCAGGGCATCATAAATCAGCCATCTTCAATGGGAATTACATTTGAAGATGAAGTGCGAGCCTTGCTGCTACTTGGCTTATTACTAGACACTTGGGAGACCTTTAAGACCACCGTGTGCAATTCAGCACCTAATGGAGTTGTCACTTGAAACCTTGTGAAGACCAAGGTACCAAATGAAGAGTCCAGAAAATTGCTGATAAGGACGGTTCTTCCTCACATTCGGAAATGTTAGTGACCGAGTCATGGGGGAGAAGCAAGAGTAAAGGTCCGAGTAAGGGAGGAGAAAGAAGTAGAAGCAAATCAAGAGGCAAAGACAAGTATGCTGGTGTTATATGCCATCACTGCCGTGAGAAGGGCCACATCAAGTGACATTGTGAACAATGGAAGAAAGACAAAAAGAAAAAGAAGAAAGTTCAGAAACAAACCGACAGTGACAGTGACAGTGAGGGAGGCCGGATTGCTACGGTAGAGGAGATCATGTTTCTCATGCATGAAGAACATGATGGCAGCTGTGTTTCCACCATTGAGGAGAGGATCACTGTAGTTTCTGATGATACCATCAGCCTTGCAGATGGTCATGAGATGAATTGGATTCCGGACAGCAGTGCTACCATACATGCTACATCTCGTAGAGAGCTCTTCACCAACTACATAGCGGGTGATTTTGGTGTTGTGAAGATGGGAAATAATGATAGAGCAAAAATCATTGGAAGAGGAGATGTGCACTTGGAGACTGAAAATGGTACGACACTAGTCCTCAAGTCGGTGAGGCATGTTGAGGCCCTTCGGCTCAACATTATCTCAGTTGGATTGCTTGATAGAGATGGGTACTTGAGCAGATTTGGAAATACACAGTACAATCTCACCAAAGGAAATCTGATTGTTGCTAAAGGTAACATGGTTTCAGTTTTGTATCATGTTCATGCTAAGCTTTCTGCTGCTTGTGTCAATGCGTTGTAGAAAGAGGATGCGTGTGCTTTATGGCACAAGAGGCTTGGGCACATGAGTGAGAAGGGGATAGCGGTGCTAGTGAAGAAAATTTGTTGAAAGGTGTGAAGGGTGTTCACATCAAGAAATGTTCAGATTGTCTAGCGGGGAAGCAACACAGAGTTGCGTTCAAGAGTCAACCTCCTCACAAGAAACCTGAGGTGCTGGACTTGACACATTCCGATGTTTGCAAAAATGTCGGTGAGGTCTTTGGGTGGAGCAAAGTAATTTGTCACATTTATTGATGACTTTTCCAGGAAAGTTTGGGTCTATGTGTTGAAGAACAAACATCAAGTACTAAGTATGTTCAAGCAATTCCAAGTCTCAGTTGAGAGAGAAACTGAGAAGAAGATCAAGTGCATTCGAGAACGACTAGCGGGAGCGCGCTCTTCAGGAAGCACGCATTACGGCCGTATGGTAGCCTGACACGTGGCGTGTGGAATCACCCATGCGTATTTCCGGCCACTCGGCAGCACGTGTATTTCTGGCCGCACGACAGCGTATGTATTTTCGGCCACACAGCAACCCGACACGTGGCTAGCTGCTCATGCAGTGCACGGGACGAAAGGAAGTTCCACGCAGTGCAATATGGCAGTGCACGAGCAGTGCAACGCAGTACACCGTGCACTCCAAGAACATCGCACAGTGCACTGCGACCTTAGGCAGTGCAACGCAGTACAACAAGACAGTGCATGGACTGTGCACTGCCTGAACACCGCGCAATGCACTACGACCGAAGGCAGTGCAAGGCAGTACAGCGAGGCAGTACACTGCCTGGACACTGCGCAGTGCACTCGGAACTAAGGCAGTGCAACATAGAACAACAAGGCAGTGCATGGACGGTGCACTGCCTGGACAATGCGTAGTACACTACCTGAACACCGTGCAGTGCACCGCGAACTAAGGCAGTGCAACACAAAACAACAAGGCATTGCATGGACGGTGCACTGCCTAGAAAGTGCGTAGTACACTGCCTGGACACCGCGCAGTGCACTGCTGAAAGGGCATGTATGCCCCATGTGTGGTTTTGGTAATTAATGACAATCTCTACGGAATAATGTGCAAATTGAGTCTCACTTGTAGGTTTGTCCATTGGCATCGCTTGGATCATGTGTTGGTTTCAAGGATAAAAAAGAAGAAGCATTGTCCAAGGGCTTTGTGCCTATTGGAATCAAGTAGAAGAAGATCAAGTATGTCTTGAAGAAGAAGAAGAAGAAGAAGATGGAGTTCCTCATGGCAATCTTCAAGACATCATCAAGAATTGAAGTGCAAGCTCAAGATGCGTCATCTCTATAAGATCTCATTCTTGAAGCTTGCCATCCTCGGCAATCATGGAATTATGAAGACAAGTTCAAAGAAGAGGCTTCCCCATGGAGTATGGGGGAGCATTTCTCAAGACTTCATCAAGCAAGTGCAATCAAGAAATGTGTTCCATCTTGAAGGTGACAAGATCGTCTACATCAAGTTCAAGTGGGATGCTCAAGGCAAAGGTATGATCGTGACAGGGTTTCTATTTTACCGGTCTCTTGTAGTGTTCTTACTATCAAGAGGGGCTCTCGAGTGGGTGACTCGTTCGTATCTTTCGAAGAGAGCTCAAACCTTTGCATACATAGCACCATCTTTCTTGGTTGTTGTTTGGTTCTTGTCCATGTGAGGATCTAGAGCTTGTGGTTATCTTCATAACAAGCTCTAGTTTGTCAAAAACGGATTTTCCTTGCATATCTTATTGCGTTTTTGATCTTGCGGTTTTTTCGGCTTCACACCTTGGGAGGTATCTCACATATATATTCATGGTATCTTATCCCTTGGTGATACCCAACATTTCACCTTTTGTTGGATTCTACTCTTTATTATCTTTCCAACAAAATTGGTTTCATCCCAATAAGAGTTTCGAAGCTCAACTTCTTGCGTTTTGGGTTCTGGAGGTTTTACCGGTTCGTCGCTTTTGAAAGGTCATACCTTTCTCCACTTTATTTTTATCCTCTCTTGTTGGACTATGATGTTTCTTTGCATAATATTGTAGAGATTTTTGTTCTCTTCAACGAGCCCAAGATCATTGAAATCGGAGTCCGGAGTCAAAAGTTATTGAAGTTTTTGTGTAATGTTGTCCAACGTTTTTGCTCGAGCGGTAGTACCGGCCCAAGTTTCGGCCAAAGTTCCCGTAAATCTCGTTTTTCTTCTGTATCTTGTGTTTCTATTTAGAGGTAGTACCGGTGGGGCACCGGTAGTTCCGGTGGGGCACGAATCTGGCCCAAACGGGCAGATTTCTCTTGCCCTATTTAAGGGCCCCCTCTTCCCAAAAGTTTCCCCAACTTTGGAGGTCATTTTTGCTACCTCTTCCACTCTCTCTCCTCCATTGTTGACCTTCAAAAGCTTTCCCTCTTCCCTTCTCCCTCCCATGATTCTTGCATCTCTTTGAGGGATTTGAGAGAGGAGATCTAGATCTACAATCCCACCAAACAAATCCCTTCTTTGTGAAGGAATCCTTGGGATCTAGATCTTGGAGAGTTTTGTGTTCTCCTCTTGTGTTCTTCCTCCCTTATTCCCCTAATAGCTTTTGTAGCTTTGGTGGAATTTGAGAGTGAAGGACTTGCCTCTTGCATTTGGTGCATAGGTTTGAGTTGTCCTCGGAGATTCGGCGAGTTCAAGCCTTTGGGCTTGTTTCTCTTGGGTTCTTGGAACCCTGGACGGTTGTGTGGTTGGATTGATTGACCTTTTGTGATCTTGTAGCCTTTTGTGGCCTTGTTGCCTTTTGTGGCTTTGTAGCCTTTGTGGCATTGTTGTTGGGAGCCTCCAATTGAGCTGTGGAGATTGCCCCAATCTTGTACGGGTTTGGTGATCGCCCTCAAGTGTCCCATAGTGGAAGGTGAGTAGACCTTTGTGGCGAGCTCATGGGAGAATAGGGTGAGCCTGTTGTGGCGTCGGTAGGTTGCGTGCCTTCGCATCTTGGGGTGAAGCCTTGTGTGGTGTTGAGCATCGAGCCACCACACCTCGAGGTGAGCCACTTGTGGCGTTCGAAGTACATTGCGCCCCCGCACCTCTCCAACGGAGACGTAGCTTCTTGGAAGTGAACTTCGGGAAATAAATCATCGTCTCTGCGTCCATCAGTTATCTCTCAACCAAGCCCTTTACTTATGCAATTTACATTGTGATAGCCATCGTGCTTGAAGTATTATATCTTGCTATCACCTTGTTGCTTGTCTTGCTTAGCATAGGTTGTTGGTGCACTTAGTGAACCTAGTGGATATAGGTTTTGGCTTGATAAATTAAACGTTAAGTTTTATTCCGCATTTATTAGAGCCTAAACCGTAATAATTTTAAAACGCCTATTCACCCCCCTCTAGGCGACGTCCATTTCCCTTTCAATTAGTATCAGAGCGAGGTCTCTCGCTTCTTTGGCTTCACCGCCTCGAGAGTAAGGATGTCCCCTAGGGGCTTAGTGCACTCTCACACATTTTCATTTGATGGCACAAATTATGATGTTTGGCGTATTCACATGCTTAGTCATTTCCGGGTCATTGACCCAAATATTGAGCGAATTCTAGATATGGGCTTGTCTCCTCCTAAGGATCCCCAAAATCTATCTTTGGAGGAGGAGACAAACTCTTATCTCGAAGCTCAAGCATCTAATGTGCTTGTTAATGTTGTGAGCTTTGTAGTTCTTTTCTCAATCATGCCTTTTCGGAATGCTCATGATATTTGGACCAAGCTTCAAGCAAAATATGATGTGTCCAAGCTTAATGAGAATGATTGTGTTCCCTCCACCTCCGGACGTGATGAGTTCTCATCTTCTTTCACTACACCAACATGTGAGTTGTCACAAGGTAATGATATTCTGAGTGGTGATAGAACTTGCAATGTGGATAGTGGTATTACCATTCATGATCCTCCATATCTATCTCATTGCAATGTTGTATCTTTGGGCATGAACACTTGTAGGACTATATATGATTTACATCCTAGTATTAATTGCCCTTGCATATCATGTAGAAATGGATCGAATATATCTCATGATGATATGCTTGCTTTGCCTTGTTGCCATGATAAATGTGCTTCTATTTCCTCTAATACTTGTGTTGCTAACCATGTAGAGGAAATCGAAGTATGTGTGGGCCAAGGCAAGGTTGTGTTTGGAGCTTCAAGGGTTCCCCCATCATCACCTTCTACCAACAGTCACTTATGCCTCATGTCTAAGGAATCAAAGGTAACTTCTCCTTTGGATCCCAATGCACCTAATGATGATGTGAATGTTGACTTAGAAGTAGAAGATGATGTTGCTTCTTTAAAAAGAAGGGGGAGCTAGTCCTTTGTGCTCTTCACAATGATAAAAATGCTTTGCTCTACTTTCATTGAAATCTTGAACTTTGCCATTGAAAGTAAGCAACTAATTTATGAGCATGAGGACACAATTGACAAAATGAGTAGCCTTGAGCGTGAGTATGCTAATGACATTGCAAACTTAAATGAAGCTCTTGAAGAGGAACAAACCACCAAGGAATCTCTTGAGGAGACCTGTAGCATCCCAATTGTCTAACAATTGTAATGCTACTTGTCCTAGTAAGATATTGGCTACTTCATATATATTAGTGTTGCATCATAATGATATCATGCTCATGTCATCATGCCACCTTGTATTTGAGCATCATATAAATCCCTTTTTCTTTTGGTTCTTCTATCATATGTATTATTAATTGTAGTTACCTCTTGATATTGTATTTGGTTATTGATATATTGTTCAATGCCCAAGTTGAGTTGGGGGCATATCTTTTATTTCAAATCCATCACCTTTCTTTTCCACCACTTTATAATTCCACCACCCTACTAGACCATGAGCTTGTTTGTCTTTATTTTGGATTTCTCTAGCTCATGGGCAAAAGGGTGGATCTAGTCCTTAATTTTCCTTTGCTTGGCTCTATTCCACTTCTTGGAAATGCATGAGAACAATGCCATAATATTATTATTGTTGTCACAAAATAAATCATGGCATTAGTATTTTTGCATGGGCCATGCAAGCTTCTTCACTACCTTTTTACTCCATTGGTTTTTCTTTGAATTTAATGGATCCTATCTTGGGAGGCCATCTACCACCATTACACCATCCTCCTAATCTCATCCATCTCATTTTCCTCTTACTTTTAGTTCTCCATGCATGAGCCATATGTGACCCTTTCCACCTATTTCTTTTCTTCCTCTTTCTTTCTTGTTTCTCCTCCACATTATCTCAAGCAAGATCAAGCTTCATTTTTCTTCTTGGTTTGGCCTCATAAACTAAATCAAAATATAAATACCTAATAAAATTCAAACCTAGTTTTTCTCTTTATAATTCCTTCACACATAAATTACACTAAACCCTAACTCTAATCCTCCCTCTCTCTCTCTCACTAGCATGACCACCTGGCCACCCTCTCCCTGGCCCACACCCAGCCACCCTAACCCTAGCCCATGCCCTAACCCGAGCTCCATCTAACCCTAGCCCGAGCTAGCCTCCCTCCTCTCTTTCTTTCTCTACCGCCATGCTGGCCCCACCCTGCAGCCGTTCGCCGCCCTAGACCACCTGCAGCCGTTCGCCGCCCTGGAACACCTGCAGCCCCTCCCCGCCGTGCCTACCAGCCCCAGGTCGAGCCCCAGCTCGAGCCGGCACGTGAGAGAGAAGAAAAAGGTGGCACCGAGGCCACCTTTATCTCCCCTGCCATGGCTCCCTCTCCCCTCTCTCCCTCTCACTTTTCCTCCCTCCCCACGCCTCTCTGGCCTCTCCTAGATCTGCCCGAGCCACCCCCTTCTTCTCCTTCTTCCTCTCCGACCACCACGCCCGACGCCGGTCGCTGCGAGCACCACCTCGCCCCCGACGTTCCAGCCGGCGTGCTTGTCGTGGAAGTGGCTGAGAGGATCGAGGACGTCCCTCTGCGTTGCCCCGTGGCCGCTGACGCGAAGGAGGAAGTCCCAGCACCGCCAGTCCCTCGCCGCACTGCAGCAAACCCTAGATCCGGGGCGCCAGCGATCTTGTCGCTCCGCCGCTCCTCGCGCCGATCTGAGCCCGCCGTCGCGCCCGCGGTGAGCCTCTCTTCCTCCCTGACAACCTCCGCCTTGCCGTACCGTCCTAGCCCCGCCGTTCTTTTCGTCGAACGCCCGCCGTGCGCGCCGTTCGTCGTAGTCTGCCAGCCTCCCCGCACCGCACAGCCTCTTAACTAGCCCGCGCCCACCTCCCTGTCAGCTACCCGAGCCAGCCGCATTGGCTAGCCCCTCCGCGCGCACTCCCGCGACCCGGGATCGAATCCCCGCTCGCGCCACGCGCCGATTTTCCCCGCCAGACGGTGAAGAAGAAAAACAGTAACCCGGGCCTGTGGTAATTTGCAATAAGCCCCCCACCTTTTTGATTCCTGCAACCCGCGCTCCTAGAGACCCCACCTGTCAGCCGCTCTGGTAGAATTCCAGAAAACCCCTCTGCTTTTCCCGGCCGCAACCCGCGCTCCAGCCCCACCTGTCAGCCCCTGCCTTCCTCACCGCTGACACGCGGGCCTGCGCCAGTTGGCCCACCCCGCAGTCTCAGTGGCTAGCCCGACCCGCGGTAACAAAAGGTTTTTCGCGCGCGTGGCCCAGTCAGCGCGAGACTCACCCGTCAGTGGCTGTGGCTGGATCTGACTGGGTAAGAAAAATATTTACCGGCTGTCTGTTTTATTTAAACTTTTCCCAAATTGATTTAAATTCAAATACAATTCAGTTTCAAATAATTTTTAAAGTACAAATCCAAATAATACATATAATATATGTTTTGGAATCAGAAAAATGTGAGGAATTCAAATATGCCATTCAAAATAATGTTTGAACACTTTAAAATTTCGAGATGATTAAAATTACAATAAAATGCCCTTTTCCTTAATTAATTAATAACTTTTTTTATAACTCCAAATTTGACAAATAATATGTCTAAATCGATCAGCGCGACGAGCCCGTTCTATTTATGCAGTCCTTGTTCTGAATTGAAGCATGCATCATGTTGTTAATAAAAATCTGAACTGTCTATGACAATAAAACTTGGGTAAATAAAGGCCAAAATGCTTTACTTCTTGTATTCAACCCTCACCTTTGCCATGCTACTTTAATGCCATGTAAATTGTGCATCATTCATCATGGCATGTTTGTTTGCTTGTCGCATTTTAATTCATATGCTTGTGCACTTTATTTATGTTGGCCCTTGTTTGTTTGGTTCTTCTTCGAATAGACGCCCAGCAGGAGAATTACCAGGAATCCCAGGAGTATTACCCAGATCCATCTCTCGCTTCAACTGAGCTGCCATGCAAGCACTACCACATGCTTGCATACATACAGTACCTATTGCCTCTATCTTATTCTTGCATCATTGAGTCGCGATTGCATTAAATTGAATCCCAAGTACTGCATAGCCTTTACTTTTAAACCCCACCGAAGCTTGTTCCTCCATCCCATGAGCCATTACTACAGGAGTTGTTTGAGCCATGCGAGTCGTAGAAAAGCATGTGTAGGGTATGTGAGTGTCTAAGGAATAACGAGGTACCTAAACAACATAACCTGAGTAGTAATGGGATAACTAATGAAAGAGGCACTAGTGAGCAATATCTGCTATTTGGTTTTTCATGCTCACTTGTGTCCCGTAGGACCCGAGTACTTGATTCCTGTTCCTTGACTATTTGCACTATCCACATCCGGGAGGCCTTATGGACCCCCCTGAGCCAGAGCTTGATTCATTCTTATTTCTTGGGGCCACAATTAGTTTGGGGTTTTATTACTATCCTGTACTTATGCCATGTTACTGCTTTATTAAAGATTGTGCGAGGAGCACCTGTACTGTTTTGGATCGTGACACGTTTTCGCTGTATCGACAAGCCCAGTCACATTTTCGGGTTCCCAGTCGTTTACCGCCGTCCACACAAACCTTGGGTCCGTCTTGGAGCCGGCCAACTTCGTTGCGGGTAGCTTAATGGGGTGCCCCCCTGAAATATTTCTGAATCCTGTGATTTCTTTGTCGTGAATGCCTCGTTGGGTTTTGATTTGGTTTTTCCGAGGTTGATCGAGTGTGTGTTGCTATTCGTGCACCCCTGCAGGGTAAATCTTTCTGAAAGCCGTGTCCGCGGTTATGGACGACTTGGAGCACAGTTTCTCGATCATAGACAAGTATATCTAAAGTACCGCTTTTAATTTGACTAAGTACTTGACTAGTAAATAGTGCCACGCTCATGGAATGGTTAATAAAACTGCCAACAGATGATGGGGGTTGTTCTTCCGCTTCCTCGTTGGTAAGCGAGGAGGAGGATGGATCTGTTAATTATACTATTATAAATGTTGTTCTTAATTCACGGACTTTCGTCTATCATTGGTTAGACGGAAGGTTAGCGAGTATCTGTAGAATTGTTAGGTATTATCTTTTGCTGCAATTGCGTCACCCCAGGTTGTGTCCCCTTTAGCGGCATAAAGACTTGCTGAGTACCCCTAGGGTCTCACACGATAAATTGTTTGATTCAGATGAACAGATGTACCCGCAAGATGGATACTGGGTGGAAGAGACAGATGATGTTGGCAACGATCATTCGTGTAGAGATTCCAGGAACGGGGATCCGTGTGATCTGTGGGCGGGATGTGTTTATTTATGGGGCATCTTATGCCAATTTGCTTCTTATCCGTACTCGGATCTTGTTTTCCGCTTCCGCCTGATACTCTGATGTGTGATGTATGAGGAGCTATCCTAGATTATTATATCTATCTAGGACATTTGGATCTTGCCGTATGGCGTTGCAATATTTCTATTTCTTCTAGATGGAATGGCTCTGAGGACTGTTGTATGTGGCTTGCATACATACCCATTTGTGTATGTAGTTGATCCCTTCGCCTGTCGATTACGCCGCTCGTTCTTGTCCCGTTGTCTAAAAGTGGTTAGGACGGCCGAAAGGTCTACCGTGAGTGGCCCTGGGCCCACCATACTATTTTAACCACTTTCGTTCATCCAGGTATTAACTAAGAGCGTAATTCACTGAGGTAGTTACAAGACATTTGCTCTAGAGCTATCTAGAGTGAAGAAATCTCATGATAGAGAACTTGAGGTGGCAAGTGACCTCCAAATTAAAAATGATGAGCTTGAAGTTGCCTATGCTAAACTCCTTGAGGATTTTGAGCACCTCAACAATGGCTCTAGGGTCATCAAGGGGGAGCTCATCAAACTCACCGAGTCACATGAGCAAGTTAAAGCTTCATACACTAAAGAGCTTTCCAAGTTGCCCTCACCTCTTACTACTTTTGATGATGCTTGTGCTACTAACTCTATCTCTTGTGAATCATCTATTGTGAAGGAGAATGTTGAGCTACATGCTCAACTTGCTTTGCTAACTAGCAACTATGGGAAATTAGAAGAGAGTCATGCTAAGCTTTCAAGCTCTAATGAGGACCTTCTAGTTTCCCATGGTAGTCTAAAGTTGGCTCATGAGGCTATTTTGTCAAAGGTAACATCAAGTATGCCTCATGTGGACATTATCACTACATCTACTCCTAGTATCATATTGCCATGTGCTAGTCCTTGTAATTCGTCCAATCATGATATTGCTATATCTTGTGATGAATTGCATCCCTTGCCTTGTTGCTCTAACAACATAGCATCTACTTCCTCTAGTATTGTTGTTGATACTAACCATGTAGAGGAAAACAAGAAGCTCAAAGCTCAAGTCAATTCTTTGAAGAATGACTTGAAGAAGTGTCATGAAGGGAAGACCACACTCAAGAACGTCTTGGGTGTGCAAAGATCCCCAAATGACAAGAGTGGGCTTGGATATAACTCCAACATCAAGAATAAGCCCACCAACGTGTTGAAGCACAAGGGCAATAAGAAGAATGACCAAGGTCAAGTGAAGAATCCGGCCAACATTGTGTGCTTCAAGTGCAAGGAAGAAGGCCATCATGTGAGATGTTGCCCGTTGAAGAAGAAGCGTCAAGGGAAGCGGCCTCAAGCTCCACCTCAAGCTAGAAGAGGGCCTCTTCTCAAGACTCAAGCTCTTCCTCAAGGGGTGGCATCTTCCATGAAGAAAGATAGCAAGAGAAGAACTTGCTACATATGCCGCGAGAAGGGGCATATTTCTTCCTCATGCACCATGGGTAACTCCTCATCCAATCCTATCTTGATATATGATGCATATTCTCTTGGTAAGGATGAGGTGGGCAATGTGTTTGCCAAATATGTTCGTGCCCAAAGTGGTGTCAAGAAAAGAACCATTTGGGTGGCCAAGCCTATTGTGACTAAATTCTTAGGACCCAACTTGGTTGGGGACCAACAAGCTAAAACTTGATCAATAGGTGTTGTTGGAGGGCATTAGAGGCTTGGCTACATTATGAAGAATTGCGGGATCTTCATCATTTATTTTTGTCAAGTCAAGCCTTTTTGATTATCATGCTTCTATCATATATCCAATGTTCCTCCTTGCGGTAACATGTGCTCAACTCTTTACATTGAAAGTTACTTGCTCCCTTGTGCATGTGTTGGTTTTGTACCATTATATGTGTTTGTACATGTTGTGCTTCCCTCATACCTATATTGAGTTGTCTAGTATATTTGTGTATGTTGGTTGGCACATCATGTATTTGTGGTCTTGTGTTTGAGCCTTTGGTGAATTCATTTTCTATCTCGTTTTGGCTCTTGGGAGAGATTAATGGACTATCCCATTTTGGAGGAGTGTTATGCTTGGGAATTCCACAATCCTAAAATGTGTGTAGATGAGGAATACCACTTAGTGTTGACATTGCATGTTTATCTTGTCTCTATATGGTATGTCATTCTCATGAAGAATTAGAATTCCATAATGTCCATTAATCTTCTCCATTTTGATCTTTTCGCCTGTTGTCGAGATTTCTTGGTTTATCACATTATGGGGGAGTCATATGCTTTGTGCATATTACAAACCTAGTAAATGTGGATATTTGAGATAGTGTCACTTAGAATTGATATTTATATTTATATTTATCTATCTCCTAAGTGGCACATTTAGCTCAAACAAGTTCCAATTCCTTTGGATTACTTTTATTTCTCTTCTTTTGGATCTTGTTTGTGAGAGTTTTTCTTGATATGTGCTTCCTCATATTTGGACCTCAATATCCTCCATGAGAACCATTTGCTTCGAGTTACTTTAATCTTTATTGATTGTGTGACTATTTGGAGCTGTCAAGAATCTCTCTCGAAGCATCAAGCATACTTTTATGTCTTGTTACATGCTTCTTTGTGTGAATATGATTATGATTTCCTTGAAAACTACCTCGGGAAACTTTTCCCCCATAACTCTTGTCCTTGGACAAGTGACACTCCATATATGGTAGGATTTATTGATCATGTTCATTTTGACCTTTGATTTTATTCGTCCTATCTTTGGCCAAGAATTTGTTTTCTTTTTCTCCCATGTCTTCCTTGCCTCTTGTGGATCCCTTTAGTTTATTGGTATTCCCTTGTGTTTTATTTAATGTAGGTAGTAGTGATGATCTCTTTTGTGTGCATTTTGCATTCAAAAGAAAAATTCAATATAATGCACCATTCATGGGGGAGCTCTCCTATATTATCTAGAACACTCCTTGTATGCTTCTTGTGTTGATCCACATAATGTTTCTTGTGCTTGGATGTTTGATCTTTTCTTTTGGTACTTTGTGCCATCATGAAAAGTGTAGAGAGTTTGGTTTATGTGTTGGAACCTTGCTCTTTTTGGGAGTTGGTTTTGTCTCATTCTTTGTTACTTGTTTTGATATTTAGAATGAGATAAATCCTTGAGCATTGGTGTTGTTGTCTATCTTATTCTCTTTGGGGCATACACATTCACTAGTTCCATTTGGAACCTTTCTCTAGATGGAATCCTGATTCGACTTTCAAATGCAAGAGCTAGAATGCCGTGAGGGAGCCCTATCTCAAAAATGCAAGGCCAGATCCCACTTTCTTTAATCGAGCGGGCAGGGGATCGCAAACATCTTTTCTTTTCAGAGAAAAGGTTTTCAAAAGATATCCCGAAGGGGTCTTAGCCTTGTTCATTTGTTGAATTTGTGTCCTTTCATGTGTTGATTTGGCTCTTTAATACAATTTGGACACCTTTTGTCGTGTCACACTCTTGTGTGCTACTTCTTGGTTTACTTGGTGTTTTAGTTCAAATTGTATCTCTTTTTGGTTCTTGAGAGTCTTGTGCATGCATATTTACTTCTTGTATATATTATGGCATGCTTTCTTTCTATGATCCAATGTATAGAGGAAACTTCACCAAATCCTATTGGCTAAGATGTGCATGAAATTCAATTTCATATTGATATACACATATTTATGTGGAGCTTCTCCTATATATTGTAGGTGCACTAGCTACTTTGGACCCTTTTTGTTTGGGAATATAGTGTACTTAATTGTGTTTTAGGTACTTTGGAGATATATTGGATGCTTGTCTCATCCATTAGGAAGAAGTGGTGCCTACATGTCCATTGGAGAAGAAGTGGTATCTACATATCAATTGGAGGCAAGCTAGGATGATCAACAAATTCATATCCTCTACATCCTACCATTTATATCTCGGTAACAAGTATCTCTCTCATGCATACATATCTTGCTTCCAACCTTTTGTAGGTTGCTTGTTGGCATGAGTTTGTGTTTTTGCATATGTTGTGTTTCTTTTGTTGGTTTTTAGGAGTGCTCTCTGTTGCAAATGTGAGTATGTTGAGATGATGCATATAATGGGGACTATACAAAATCATGACCATGATCCACTTATCCCAAATATGTCAATCTAGCAATTATATTGCCTATCCTTTCCTCAATTTTCTCTCATGTGCAATAGTGAGTATTTTGCATAGTTGATTTCTATTTGTGATACTTGTTGCCTTTCTCCATATATTTCAACTATTCCCTTCTTCTCTTGGTAATTGTTGTAATGTATGTAGAATGTTCGTGTTTGAAGCTCATTGATGTACAGTAAGATATATTTGAGCCTTTGGCCATGCTTTCAAGCAAAAATCCTGTTGGTATGTTATATGACTTCATTTTGTTGTTCATGTGCTTTCTTGTGTATCTATTTTGTGTGTGCATGTTTCTTTGTGGACATATGTCTTTGTGATATTTTCCACCTAGAAACTTATACACACAAGAGAAGATAAATCTTTGGTTGTTTTGGTTGTTTTTATTTTCCTTGGAGACCACCTTTTACTTCTTGTTGATTCTTTGGTGGCTTCCAAATTTATTTTTCTATGAGTGCTTGTCCCTTTTGTTTGCATCTCCGGGCACTCATAATTTGATCTCTCTTGCCATGTATTGTTAAATGAGTTTGTAGGAGTGAGGATTCCATGATTGTGCACTTTGTTTCCAAATACAATTATTATAATTGGTGCATAATCCTTGGAGAGCTTCTTCAATTCATTTAAGAATGCTCATTTGCCTTTGTTCTCACCTTTTGTGTCTTAGATGTTTATGGGGAGTGAGGATTTCATATTTGTGCAAAATGTATTCAAATTAGTTGATTCTATCTTGTGCACAAAGATTGGGGAG
The DNA here is from genome assembly GCA_910589775.1 of Avena eriantha. Lineage (NCBI taxonomy): Eukaryota > Viridiplantae > Streptophyta > Magnoliopsida > Poales > Poaceae > Avena > Avena eriantha. The sequence goes on from OU342744.1 coordinate 375,078,616, forward strand.
CTTCCTTATTTCATTTAAACACTCATTTGCTAGTATCATAATATCCCGTGTCTTTCTTTGGGTATCAATTGTTGTTGTCAATTGGTATTTTTGGGTCTTTTGGGTTGCTCGCTTCATTTGTTGAAGCTAGTTTCTCTTTCTTTCCTTTTTGCAATCTTTGGGTCCTCAATATAGTTTTACTTCCTCCCAAGGATTCATCATTGGATATGTGCATATGCATACCTTTGGAGGAATTCTCACTATATTGGCCGTCTAGAACTTTTCACCCATTTTGGCAATTGATGCCAATGGGGGAGAAGTTTTAGCGGGTTTAAGGGAAGTTGGTTTATGCTTTGAGTTGGTTCTTAAAGCATTAGCATTGCATCTTTGTTGTTGCTTTACATGTTTAATATATAGAGGAAACTAAACCACTGATAATGGTTGGCAATCTATGCAATGAAATTCAAGTTCATCACACATGCATATATTGTGGGGGAGTTTGCTCTATATATTGTGATTGTACCAACATCACATACTTGTGTAGTATTTGATGTGGGGCAACTATTTTGTTCGTTAAATTCCATATTTAAACCCTCTCTAGGGGATTGTCACCAATTACCGAAATGGGGGAGATTGAAAGGGCATGTATGCCCCATGTGTGGTTTTGGTAATTAATGACAATCCCTACGGACTAATGTGCAAATTGTAGGTTTGTCCATTGGCATCGCTTGGACCATGTGTTGGTTTCAAGGATGAAAAATAAGAAGCATTGTCCAAGGGCTTTGTGCCTATTGGAATCAAGTAGAAGAAGAAGATCAAGTATGTCTTGAAGAAGAAGAAGATGGAGTTCCTCATGGCAATCTTCAAGACATCATCAAGAATTGAAGTGCAAGCTCAAGATGCGTCATCTCTATAAGATCTCATTCTTGAAGCTTTCCATCCTCGGCAATCATGGAATGATAAAGACAAGTTCGAAGAAGAGGCTTCCCCATGCAGTATGGGAGAGCATTTCTCAAGACTTCATCAAGCAAGTGCAATCAAGAAAGGTGTTCCATCTTGAAGGTGACAAGATCGTCTACATCAAGTTCAAGTGGGATGCTCAAGGCAAAGGTATGATCGGGATATGGTTTTTATTTTACCGGTCTCTTATAGTGTTCTTGTAGTGTTGGGAGACTGGATTTAGGATAGATAGCCGTACTATCAAGAGGGGCTCTCGAGTGGGTGACTCGTTCGTATCTTTCGAAGAGAGCTCAAACCTTTGCATACATAGCACCATCTTTCTTGGTTGTTTGTTTCTTGTCCATGTGAGGATCTAGAGCTTGTGGTTATCTTCATAACAAGCTCTAGTTCGTCAAAAAACGGATTTTCCTTGCATATCTTATTGTGTTTTTGATCTTGCGTTTTTTTCGGCTCCACAACTTGGGAGGTATCTCACATATATATTCATGGTATTTTCTCCCCTGGTGATACCAACATTTCACCTTTGTTGGATTCTACTCTTTATTATCTTTCCATCAAATTTGGTTTCATCCCAATTAGAGTTTCAAAGCTCAACTTCTTGCGTTTTGGGTTCTGGAGGTTTTACCGGTTCGTCGCTTATGAGAGGTCATACCTTTCTCCACTTTATTTTTATCCTCTCTTGTTGGACTATGCTGTTTCTTTGCATAATATTGTAGAGATTTTTGTTCTCTTCAAAACGAGTCCAAGATCATTGAAATCGGAGTCCGGAGTCAAAAGTTATTGAAGTTTTTGTGCAATGCTGTCCAACGTTTTTGCTTGAGCGGTAGTACCGGCCCAAGTTCCGGCCAAAGTTCCGGTAAATCTCGTTTTTTCTTCTGTATCTTGTGTTTCTATTTAGAGGTAGTACCGGTGGGACACCGGTAGTTCCGGTGGGGCACGAATCTGGCCAAAACGGGCAGATTTCTCTTGCCCTATTTAAGGGCCCGTCTTCCCAAAAGTTTCCCCAACTTTGGAGGTCATTTTTGCTAGCTCTTCCACTCTCTCTCCTCCATTGTTGACCTTCAAAAGCTTGCTCTCTTCCCTTCTCCCTCCCATGATTCTTGCATCTCTTTGAGGGATTTGAGTGAGAAGATCTAGATCTACAATCCCCACCAAACCAAATCCCTTCTTTGTGAAGGAATCCTTGGGATCTAGATCTTGGAGAGTTTTGTGTTCTTCTTTTTTGTTCTTCCTCCCTTATTCCCCCAATAGCTTTTTGTGACATCCCGCTAAAACCACTACTAGAAAATCGCTGTGTTTTTGTTTTGCGCATCATCATGCATCATTATGCTCATCATGCCACCATGCATGGAACCTATTGTGAAATCATTGCATTCAAATTGTTACACTTGTGTTTGGCTTCTTGATATTTGTATTTGAGTTTGACATTGCTTCCTCTCTACTCTAACCTCCCTCTATTTTAACTCTAGTTGGTGCCATTTGATATGGAACCATAATATCCAAATTCCATTACTTGAGTCTTGCCATTTTTATATTTGTCCAAAATGCCCAAACTGAGTTGGGGGCATCATCTCTTAAATTCTCCGTATCACTAACTTGCCAATCTATCTAGTCCTTATGATCATTTTCAATTCTACCACATATGACACATGAGTTCCATTTGTTTTTTGCCGTATGGTTTAAATCACATCTATTCGGAGAATATGTGGAACTACCTAATACCCTGAGACCATCTCTCTATTTCATCTCTCTTCTTGTTTTGATAATCTTATCTATATTCCATTCTTGGTTGGGCCAATATCTATTCTCAGCCTATTTTGATGCCATATCTATTTGATATCTTTTATTTCTCTTTTTCATACATATATATTCTTTCTCCAATGGATATACTCCATATTATTTGCTATTTATGAGCCACCCTCGACATCTGGCATCTTGCCCTATTCTCTACCTCTCTATTTCTCTTAAACCCTCTTACATACCTCCTACATCCTTTATTCATCCACACGTACATGCCACTATATACTCCATCCCTATACTTGCCAGCTCTTTTGTTGTACCATACATATCGAGTCGCCTCCTTTTTATTAATTTGAAATAAAATGATAATAATATTGTTCAGTCAATTATAAGACTACAAAAGGCTTGTTATTTTTTTACTAAAAATAAAAATAGGCAAAAAGATCGTCTAAAATTTTTGGCCCAAAACTAGCCCCATCTAGTCTACTTTGGACTAGATAAATATCCCTTTCCCCTCCTTTCTTCCAAACCCTAACCTCCAATATCAGATCCCACCTAAATTCCCCACTTTTAATTCTTTCCTCTCCTTCCTTCCGCCGATGTGCTCCTCCAGGTCCTTGCTTCAGCCGTGATGTCGTTTCTCCCTGGCTCAAATGGATCGCTTGCTCACAAATCCTCTGACACATGCATGCGATCGACAAGGTATGATAATCCTCAATGTCAATTCAGTCCAACTCCAATCAGTCGCTTGATCCAATCAATCGCTTGATCCCTGTCTTGTTCCTTGCCGCATGTAACTCAGCCAAGCGACAACATGTCGGCCCGCTTGGCCCTTCATCGCGAGCAGTCGACCAGCTCCACATCGCCACCACACCAACATCACCAGAGTCAGATGATGTGGTCGCGCGTGCCTGCATCCCTTGGCTTTTCTCCATCTACGCACCGGGCCAGCCGCACGCCCGCAGTTCCTTGCGGCCTGTCGCCAGCAGGGGCCATCGAGCAGCACAACGAGCCAATGTTCTGTCTTGGATCGTCAGCTGCTTGTCGTGCGTGTGTCCAACTACAGCTGATAAAAATCGCCCAGGTTGCTGCACTGTAAGTGTTGGATGGAATTCCAACAAGGGCTTCGGTCACGGCTTTTCTATCCAATGTCCGCGATTAATCGTTTGGCCATCAAGTTCTACTACCTGACATCTGCGACATCATCTACTTTAGTTTGTGGAACATCACGATGGTGGTGGCACAAGTAGTTTTGGGACGACGCCTATTTTCGCTACTTCATCTACCATCCGACCGAAGATCAGTCCCTCCAGTAATCTTTGCAAACTAAGCTGTGAGACACCGATCCTATCTCTATTTGCATAAATGACATATTTAACTGTTGCATATTAAACTGTTCATGATGGCATACATATTTTGTGGTTTGGGGGCATTATACCGATTCACTTATAATTAAATATGGAGACTATAGGCTTTTCTAATCTTATATTGACTCCATTTAAATTTGTGTAGCGAACCGATGCCATGTTTTGTCTTGTTAAGATCCATTTAAATTGTGGGGTATCTAAACAACTTGAACCTATTAATTAATTATCGGGACCCCGATTCAGCTTAATACTGCCTAATTGCACCGCATTTGTGCCATGTCATGCATCATATCATAAGCATGCCGGATCTTCTGCCGTAGTATTAAATATTGCATCCGGTGTTTCTTCTAGTGTCTGCTTCTTTGCGGATTAGACCGATGAGTTGATGCGAGTATCGACAAGTTCTCTAGATATGAACCTCCGGCAGTGTTTCCCAGACGAGCAATCTTCCCCTTTCTACCTATTTTGCATTTGTAGTCTTTACTTCCTTCCTGTTGATCTACTGCTATACGTGTCGCGATGCTTTAGTGTTCCGTACCAGATATATTCCGTGCAGCCTTTATATTGCCTTGGACACATCCTATTTCATGTTGCTTGATAGATAGTCGGCCTTGCGAGTCTTAGTTGCTTGCTCAGGTGCTGCTTCGTGTCGTTGTCATTCCACTGTTGATGGAAGGTTGGCACATGCTTAATGGTGGAGATGCTTAATGGTGGAGATGATCATGATTTTAAATACAACTATTAAATTGCTAGATATAACTAATACAGATGCATCAGTGGGCAATAGATGTTATTTGGTTCTTCCACGCTCACTTGTGTCCCGTAGGCCCCGAGTACTTGATACATGTTCCTTGATTTTTCGCACTATCCACATTCGGGAGGCCTTATGGACCTCCCTGAGCCAGAGCTTGATTCATTTCTATTTCTTGGGGCCACAAGTAGTTTGGGGCTTTATTACTATCCTGTACTTATGCCATGTTTACTGCTTTATTTAAGATTGTGCGTGGAGCACCTGTACTGTTTTGGATGCGGAGTGTTTTCGCGGTATCGACAAGCCCAGTCACACTTTCGGGTTCCCAGTTACTTGGGGCTTTATTACTATCCTGTACTTATGCCATGTTTACTGCTTTATTTAAGATTGTGCGTGGAGCACCTATACTGTTTTGGATGCGGAGTGTTTTCGCGGTATCGACAAGCCCAGTCACACTTTCGGGTTCCCAGTCCTTTACAGCCATTGATGCAAACCCTGGTTCCGTTCCGGAGCCGGCCAACTTCGTTGCGGGTAGCTTAGTGGGGTGGCCCCTTGAAATATTTTATAAATCCTGTGATCACTTTGTCGTGAATGCCTCGTTGGGTTTTGAGTTGGTTTTTCCGAGGTTGATCGAGTGTGTGTTGCTATTTGTGCACCCCTGCAGGGTAAAATTTTCTGAAAGCCGTGTCCGCGGTTATGGACGACTTGGAGCACAGTATCTCGATCATAGACAAGCATAATAAAGTAGTGCTATAAACTTGACTTAATATATGACTAGTAATCAGATTTAACTATCACGGAATGGATATTAAAAATGCTAACAACTGGTGGATCTGTGGTGATCGGTGTCATACTATACCTGCCTAGTAAGTATCGCAACTCCAATGGAATGAAATAAAAGTGCCAACAACTGCTGGGTTTGGGTGTCACATGCTTATTGTATCTGACTAGTAAGTACTGCAACTACAACTGAATGGCTAACTAAGACTGCCCACTACTTATGCTTTCAGGATGACTCATGCTATCTACATCTGACTAGTAAGTGCTTCAACTATAATGGAATGAGTAAAATTGCCAACCGTGTGAGTTCCTCGGTCTGACTTCCTCGTTTGGTCTCGAGGGGGAAATACCAGGATGAGTATGTTTGGTGTTAGTCTCAGGTTGGATCCGAATAGGTCTTTCTTATCCCTCTCTAATAGCCATCATTTTTATTGAGTCTCTATAGGTTGTTTTGTGCTGCTGCGCTGCCGCTTCAGTCCACCATACCTGTGTAGGCAAGGACCGCCGAATTCTAGCCTCGCCGTGTACTGGCCTCAATACTGACGCTCCTCTTTTTCCTTTGCCCTTTGTCGGCAACCCTTTTGATTTAGCAGGTCTGAGATCGACGTCGTTAGCAGGGTTACCCTTCCGGCTTGGCCTGGGCAGGGTTATGGACGCCATTGGTTATTCTTCAGGGCTCTTAGCCCCATTTGCATCTTGTCCGTAGTCGGACACTCTATCGTTTTCAAGGTGATTTGAATCTTTGTATAGTATATCTGTATTCTTGACTCATGGAGTCGTTGTTGTATATATATGTTCTGTGGGTTCCATCGTGGACTAATGTGTAATGGTATTACTTCATTTTCCACCCGCACGAAAGTGCCTGGTGGACGTCCTTGAATCGTTTCTATGCGGGTTTGGCGGGAAGCGCTAAAACCTGCATAGGGCCGATTTGAGGGTGTTACACTTTTGTAGCTTTGGTGGAATTTGAGAGTGAAGGACTTGCCTCTTGCATTTGGTGCATAGGTTTGAGTTTTCCTCGGAGATTCGGCGAGTTCAAGCCCTTGGGCTTGTTTCTCTTGGGTTCTTGGAACCCTAGAAGGTTGTGTGGTTGGATTGATTGATCTTTTGTGGTCTTGTAGCCTTTTGTGGCCTTGTTGCCTTTTGTGGCCTTGTTGCCTTTTGTGGCTTTGTAGCCTTTGTGTCATTGTTGTTGGGAGCCTCCAATTGAGTTGTGGAGATTGCCCCAATCTTGTACGGGTTCGGTGACCGCCCTCAAGTGTCCCATAGTGGAACGTGAGTAGGCCTTTGTGGTGAGCTCACGGGAGAATAGGGTGAGCCTGTTGTGGCGTCGGTAGGTTGCGTGCCTTCACATCTTGGGGTGAGGCCTTGTGTGGTGTTGAGCATCGAGCCACCACACCTCGAGGTGAGCCACTTGTGGCGTTCGAAGTACATTGCGCCCCCGCACCTCTCCAACGGAGACATAGCTTCTTGGAAGTGAACTTCGGGAAACAAATCATCGTCTCCGTGTCCATCGGTTATCTCTCAACCGAGCCCTGTACTTATGCAATTTATATTGTGATAGCCATCGTGCTTGAAGTATTATATCTTGCTATCACCTTGTTGCTTGTCTTGCTTAGCATAGGTTGTTGGTGCACTTAGTGAACCTAGTGGATATAGGTTTTGGCTTGATAAATTAAACGTTAAGTTTTATTTCGCAATTATTAGAGTATAAACCGTAATTATTTTAAAATGTCTATTCACCCCCCTTAGGCGACGTCCATTTCCCTTTCAACTGCGAACTAAGACAGTGCAACACAGAACAACCAGGCAGTGCATGGACGGTGCACTGCCTGGACAGTGAGTAGTACACTGTCTGGACACCGCGCAGTGCACTGTGAACTAAGACAGTGCAACACAGAACAACAAGACAGTGCATGGACGGTGAACTGCCTGGAAAGTGCGTAGTATACTGCCTGGACACCGCGCAGTGCACTGTAAACTAAGGCAGTGCAACACAGAACAACCAGGCAGTGCATGGATGGTGCACTGCCTGGATAGTGCGTAGTACACTGCCTGGACACCGCGCAGTGCATTGCAACCGAAGGCACCGTGTACTAGACCAAAAGGCAGTGCAACCTACACACCAAAGGCAGTACGAGAAAAAAGTTCGTCGAAACATATCAATAATGGATCTAGTTTTGAAGATCTGGACGTGACTATCAAGGCTATGAAAACAGATATCGATTTGGACTCTCTGTTTGAAAGATATCGGTGTTTTTATGTTCAAATCTACAAAAAGAAAAGGAAGAAGGACCCGCAACCCTGTCCGCATCCACCACGTGTCGCACGGGAGAAGGCTGGTACAGCGCGTGAGACACTCCTCGCCCACCACGTGCAGGTAGCAGCAGCGACGCGGAGCGTACTCCCATGTGGGCGCCCTGTTTCTAGCCTTTTCGAGTGCATTCACACTGATAATGGGGGAGAGTATATTGGCCCATTTGATGCCTATTGCAAGGAGAAGGGAATTAGGCATCGGTTTAGTCCTCCGAAGACACCACAGCTGAATGGTCTTGCTGAGAGGATGAACATGACAATTGTTGAGAGAGTTAGATGCTTGCTATCGAGTGCAAAGCTGCCTAAACATTATTGGGGGTGAGGCTTTGTCGACTGCAGTTTATCTTATCAATCTCTCACCAAGTTATCCATTGCAGGGAGATGTTCTAAACATGGTCTTTTATGACAAGGACGTCTCGTATGAGCACCTGAAGGTTTTTGGGTGCAAGGCCTTTGTTCATATCCCTCAAGATGAAAGGTCAAAGCTTGATTCAAAGACACGACAGTGTATATTTCTTGGCTATGGAGGTGATCAGTTCGGCTATAAGTTGTATGATCCAATAGCAAGAAAGGTTGTGAGAAGCCGTGATGTTGTGTTTGTTGAAGACCAAACAATTGAGGATATTGTGAAGACAAAGGTGCAAGTTCCAGAGCAAGTTCCGGTACATGTTCCTCCTCGAAATCAGCAGCAAGACAGATCTGATTCTGACCCAGTTCCTACAGATTCAGCTGACGAAGAAGCTGAAGATGATGATGCAGAAGATGTGCAAGGTGATGCACATAGTGGTACAGGTGAGGATGCTCCCCAGCAGCAAGAATATGATGTTGAAGAAGATGATCATGATCAACAAGCACCTGAACCAGATAGTCCACCAGCTGCTCCACTCAGACGGTCCAGCCGAGGCCGTGTTCCTTCCACCAGGTACGATTCAGACCAATATGTGGTGTTATTGTCTGATGGTTCAGAACCTGAGTGATGCAATGAAAGATGAGAACAAGAAGGAGTGGAATAAGGCTATGCAAGAAGAGATGGATTCCTTGCATAAGAATCATACTTATGAGCTGGTGAAGTTTCCCAAGGGCAAGAAAGTTCTAAAGAACAAGTGGGTCTATAGAATCAAGGAAGAAGAGCACACGTCACATCCAAGATACAAGGCCAGGCTAGTTGTAAAAGGATTCAGCCAGAGAAAGGGTATTGACTTTGATGAAATATTTTCTCCGGTGGTGAAGATGGCATCAATCCGAATGATCCTTGGCATGGCAGCAAGTCTCAACTTGGAGGTTGAGCAAATGTATGTGAAGACAACTTTCCTTCATGGAGAGTTGGAGGAAGAAATCTACATGGAGCAGCCTGAGGGGTTTCTTGTTAAAGGCAAAGAAGACTATGTGTGCAAATTGAAGAAAAGTCTCTACGGCCTGAAACAAGCACCGAGACAATGGTACATGAAGTTTGAATCTGTCATGGGGGAGCAAGGCTACAAGAGGTGTAGCTCAGACCATTGTGTATTTATCCAGAGGTTCTCAGGTGATGATTTTATCATGTTATTGCTCTATGTAGATGATATCTTGATTGTTGGCAAGAATGTCTCTAGGATTGCTAGACTAAATAAAGAGTTGAGCAAAAGTTTTGCCATGAAAGACTTGGGTCCAACAAAGTGTATTCTCGGCATGAGGATTGAGAGAGACAGAAAATCCAACAAGTTGTACTTGTCTCAAGAGAAATATTGAGAAGGTACTTCGCAAGTTTAAGATGGACAAGGCAAAGGAAGTGAGTTGTCCACTCGCAGCTCATTTCAAGTTGAGTAAAAATCAATGTAGGTTCCTTATGCTTCAGCTGTTGGGAGTTTGATGTATGCTATGGTGTGCACACGGCCTGACATTGCTCAAGCGGTTAGTACTGTGAGAAGATTTATGTCCAATCCAGGAAAACCACATTGGGAAGCCGTGAAGTGGATTTTGAGGTATCTCCGGGGCAACACTAATTTGAAGCTTTGCTTTGGTGGTAGTGAGCCCAAGCTGATTGCATATTCAGATTCAGACTTGGCTGGAGACGTCGATGGAAGGAAGTCTACTTCAGGTTATTTGATTACCCATTCAGGGGGAGCAGTGGCATGGCAAAGCAGGTTGCAAAAGTGTGTGGCGCTGAACACAACTGAGGCCGAGTTCATCGCAGTAACTGAGGCAAGCAAGGAGCTATTATGGCTGAAACGATTGGCTTGTGAGCTTGGTTTTGAGCAAGACAAATATGTGCTGTTTTGTGATAACCAAAGTGCCATTCACCTGAGTAAGAATGCAAGTTTTCATTCAAGGTCGAAGCATATTGATTTGTGCTATCATTGGATTCGAGATGTGCTGAATTCCAAGCAAATGCAAATTGAGAAGGTGCACACAGATGACAATGGGGCTGATATGTTGACCAAGGTGGTGATAAGGGGAAAGCTCGAGGTATGTCGTCGGCTTGCCGGCATGACTGCCGGTTGGCAGTGAGACCCTCCATGATGTCGGAAGGGGGAGTTTGTTGGGCCAGGTCCCTCCACATGGAGGTGTGTTGGTAGCCCAACGTCAGCCCGTGAAGTCCAACACGTTTAAACCGTTGATCGATGTTCGTATCCAACGGCTGAGGTGCTCCTTGGGAGAGGAGTACAAAAGAAAACCCTAGCCACCCTTGGTGGCTGTGTCTCAATCAGAGAGTGAGCAAGTGTGAGAAGCAAGACAACGTGGCTGCTGCTGAGAGAGGGTGAGAGAACACACAAGAACACCACAACCTAGTGAGAAGAGAGGAAGAAGAAGGAGAGGTGATTTCTGTCCAAATTTCTGAGATCTGACCGGTCTGTATTCAAGCTAGTGTTTGGAGGCTCAAAGGTGTTTGGATTGACTCCAAACTTGGTGAGCTCGTTCCTTGCTTTGAGTACTTCAATCTGGTTAGCTGGTTTGAGGTCTGGGTTAGTGTAGCTTCAGATTTGGAAGCGGTTTGTTCAGTTCGGACTGCTGCAGTTTCAGCACAGAGCAGTTTTGGTAGACGAATAGTTTGGGCAGGCAAAACGGTGTCCGATTGACCTGAAATTTGGTGTGTATGTTGGATACTCGTATGTCAGCTTGTCTACCAAGTTTGGTGCTGATTGGATGTGCGGTTTAAGAGCAGTTTGCTGATTACCGAAGAGGACAGAAACTGAGATACTCTACTCTGCTGTAATCTTTCTCTCAAGTGGTTGTTGTTGTTGTTGCTGGTTGGCAACATGCTGAGTGTGTTGTATATCTCTAGATGTTCTAGAGAAGACTCTGTACCCAGGTTGCTCATAGTGAAGCTCGCGTGGACCGGTTGGTCTGCACCCGTGGTTTTTTCCTCCTCACCTTGAGGAGGTTTTTCCACGTAAATCCTTGTGTTACCTGTGCATGTGCTCATTATTTTATTTCTGTTGCATATCTGTTGATTGAAACTATCCTCGGAGGTTCACCACAGGCAGGGCGTGGAGGTTGTGTGTCTCTCCCTCTTCCCCCAACATTTATGTTAGCCAATATTTAGGCTCAACAGACATTGATATTTGATTTTTTGATTATATATACTATCTACTGATTAGTGAAAACTATGTCATTGGCATTACTATAGGGATGTTAGCTTTCAAGAGCACATCACTGCCACAACCTTTGCCTCCTCCTCCTCCTTCTCCGGTAGCGCTGCTCCTTCTCCTCCTCTCCACCACATCTCTGTCGAGTCTGCTGCAGCCGAGGGCACGTTATTGCTGCCGGTCCCTCCCACTGCTCCTTATCCACACCATATTCCATTCTCCTCCTATCTTTCAGATGACGTAGGGGTGGTGGGACAGGAGGTCGCCGGACGAGGTCTCAACATGGAACCAGCTCGAACAAAACCCACGACCTCCTGGCGGTGCTCTCAACGTAGGTGCATCTGCCTCCTACAAGTATCCTACTACTCCTAGAGATTCGATTCTAGAGAGATTCATGGTGACTTTCTCAAAAAAATGGTGGAGTGGTTAAATCTAAAGGGGACTAAAGATTCTACTCATACTTCTTTAGAACAAGAAAAGAAGAAAGGTGCAGAAACTGATTTTCCATTTGGAGTATTTCTTGCATCATACTGTAGCTGATGAAGTGAGTATTTCCTTAGATTTAGGATTGAAGCAACCTATTAGATGGACACGAATACTTGGTCTAATTTATTAAGGGAGTGTTTTCTTAGATTTAGTATTAAGGCAACCTAGGTTGGAAGGACATGAATACTTATTCGTTGTAGATGAATTCATGGAGGCTTTTCATGTGTGCAGGTGTGTGTGTTGTGTTCATACTTTTTTTGCTAACTCAATCATGCACTCTTGCTAAAGTGGTAAAATCTCAGTTTGAAGACCTCCGAATGAAATGGACATTTGATCCCCAAACTTTTTCTACTCTGTAATACATTAGCAATGTTTTTCCCTTCCAATTTTACATAACATTTAGTGTGCTCTTCCTATTTGATAGGGGACCACAAGAGTTTCTCTTACTGGTCTACTTGGAGCTGCTAGAGCACATGATCGACCTCTCACAGACTTTACCAAGCGGAAGATAGTTTTGGTGGGAGCTCGAACGTATGTGATACGATTTTATGTGCTTGTGCAATTTACTCACTCTATTATCATAAAATTAAGCTTGATCGTACTACCTGTTGGATGCCTAGAAAGTCCAGCTATGCCTGATGCACATCAGCAACTTACATGAGTTCTTAACAATTGGATATAATTTTATTAATTATTCACACAAGGTTCACTTTTATTGGATGTTTCTTTGTTTCAATATGTGTCATTTAGGGAATGAGCCATTCATATGTTTTTATCTTTAAAGCATGATAATATATTGAACAATTTCTAGTACTTGCCAACACTGGTTTCTGAACCATGGTCACAACAAGTATTTAATACTTTATAGCTGCTTTAGTCTCTCTATTTGTTGTTAGTTACCTGGCAATCTGACATTTAAAGAAAAACACTATATATAGACTAGAAGGAGTGATGAACTAATCCATACCTAAATATCATGATTTTCAATATTTACGATCATTTTTCTATTGATTATCTTCGGGAGATGATCGATAAATGAATATGAGTTGATCAGTAACTTCCTCTATCATAAATGTGAGCTGGTCAATAAGTAGGAATATGTTTGATTTCTTATAGGAACAACAGATTCTTCATCAATCTCGAGGGCAGCCTCTATCCTTGTTGATGATTATGGAGTTCAAATCAGAAGAACCTCTCTTGAGTTGCTCTGATTTTGACCCCAAAACCTTTGGGAGTTTGTCTAACAACCTCATTGTCAGAAGCTTGCAACATGTAATTATGACCTTATCTCTTCATTGGATTACTTCCATTGTGAAGGTTCTTCTCCACTATGTATTTTTTATCCCGTGGCATCAATATGTGTTTGCCTTTTCTTCAGTTCTGGATGTGTTTGCTTGATGGGCTTTCTGATTGTCCTGCAAGATATCACTGACTATGATTGGGAATAGTTTCAACCAGAGGCAAAACGTTGCATCAGGTTAACACAATAATCTATTAATATTACATATTGAAGTGGAAGAGAACACGACTCTCATTTGGTTGTGTGTGAACGCAATAAGTTTTTCTTATTTAAAAATAACCTAATTTTCTTTTGTGGTTGCAGGTTATAGCCATCACGGTGACCTAGGGAGGCCTTTGATGTCTTGCCTGTGGTTCAGCTGTTGGCCATTCGTTTGCTTTGGCTGCCACTCCTATCAGTGTCTCTTTGTTGTTCACTTCATATCCTCCTGTTCTCGGTGTTACTTTGTCTGTTGTTTTGTCTGATGTGGATGCTCGAAGGCAAGTGATTTATCTCTGTAAGCGACCAGTTTGCTATTCTTATGGTACTGCTTTTCTCCTTTTTCTTTGCGTGGCATATTTTTGTTCGTCGAATCGTCTTATTCTTGACTTCCCTTTGTTCCTTGCCTGCAGATTCTCTAGGTCATGTCCGCTTCTGCTGGTCCATCTCAGCCTATAACATTCGGCGTTTGTGCATTATCTTCGGTTGATTTGTTGGATCATGTTGACACCTGCCCTCCAAATATGCTGGTGTGTTTATATATACCCTCCATTGAGTGTGTTTTTTCAATAGAAGCAACATAGATACCCACTCCTATAGGCGTTGCTGCTCGTGATGACAAACCACACCAATAAAAACAGCAACACGGTGTCCTTGGTAGGACGTTTACATGTGGTTTCCTATTGCAGGATACAAAGGAGCTTTCGTTATGGTATGATACTATATTTTTCTTCTTTCAAAACATGCTGATCTTTGTGCTCGCACTCTGTAGAAAAGTGCGATTTTAGGAGGATGCATGCAAGTTTCCTCATGCGTGGTGGCATCCTCCTGGCTTGGAAGGGCCACGAGCTATCCCTGTCCGAGCAGGAGTTCTCTACGAACACGATCACTGCCAAGGTCTCCTCGCCCGGGGGATCCCCAACCTTCACGCCCTGGTGGATCACCGTGGTCTACGGGCCGTAGGAGGACGGAGATAAGATCGAATTCCTCCGGGAAATCCATGATGTGCGCTCAGACTGTGTCGAGCCGTGGCTCTTATGCAGGGATTTCAACCTCATCCTTAGTGTGGAGGACAAGAACAATGGTAACATCAATAGGCGCATGATCAGCAGATTCCGCTACGTCACCAACGACCTCGCGCTCAAGGAAGTCTATCTTAATGGGCGCCGCTATACCTGGTCGAATGAGCAGTCCCTACCCACGCTTGTCCGCCTTGACGGCGTCCTGCGCACTTCTGACTGAGAGGATCAGTTTGGGGACTGTGTTGGGTTTAACCTTGTTACTCTAGTCATTAGGCCATGTTTATTTTCACTTTGTTTTATCAGTTGCATCTAGTAGTGGACTAAGTTCTAGTAGTGCAGAGTGATATGCCTGTAAACATGGCAGAGCGGCAACGTCGGCAAGGAGAATAACAGTAGCGATAGAGGGACTACTGTGAAGTGTGCTAATCAGAAGCGATTAGTTGAGTAGGTGTACGCATGCATTGCTAGAAGTAGTCAAGTATTTGTTAGAGTCAAGCTACATGCATGGACCTGTATGGGCCTCGTCGTGTGGCCGTTGAAGAGAAGCCGCACAAGTGCCAAATGTGTGTGCGTGGAGCTAGTGGGCAGTGAGAATCGGATCAAGCTATTGTGTGGCTTTACCGTGTGTTGCATGGACAAGTGCGTGCGTGTGCATGCTAGGTAGAGATTAGTGGGTGCGTATTAGCTGGGTTGGACTGGCTATTTAAGCCCTTCTAATCACTGTTGTTATTTGCTGAGTTTAGAAAAAGAAAAAGGCAGAAGTGTGTTGCCTAGAAAAACTTGTGTGAGTCTTCTTCTACCTCTAGCCAGAGACAACATTTGGTATCAGAGCCACTTTTTTCTCTTAGTTCCTGTGGTAATGGCGCAAGATGCAGATAATGCGGCTAAGGCGGCGAAGCTGGCGGAGAAGATGGCGGGGATGGAGCCGCTCACTCCACCAAGGGCACAGCTCGCCGACGACGAGGGAAGCGGCGGCGGCGAGCTTCGCATCGTGGAGCGCGTGGTCTGCCACAGCTCCGTGGTGGCTCCGCCTCTCGTGCTGACCAGCATGAACTACTTCGACTGGGTGCTTGTGGTGCAGGTACAATTGTAGTTACAAGGATGGTGGGTGGCAATCAAGCCGGGCGTATGCGACTACCACACCGACCACGAGGCTCTCGGCGTCATCCTCCGGGCTATGCCGCCGGAGATGCTGCACACGCTGACGGTAAAGAGGACCGCGAAGGATGCTTGGGACACCCTCAAAACTTTGAGGTCAGGGTGCAAGCGCGTCCGTGAAGCAAGGGCGCAGACTCGCTGCACCAAGTTCGAGAACCTCCGGTTCAAGGACGGCGAGAAGGTGGAGCAGTTCGGGATGCGTTTCACCGACATCATGCATGACCTGGAGGTCCTCGGAGATGGCGTCACCGAGCACAAGGCCGTGCTGAAATTCCTGCGCGGCGTGTAGAAGCGGTTCAAGCAACTCGTCCACTCCATTATGCAGCTGTTGGACCTCAAGACCATGACGGTTGAGGAGCTGATGGGCCGGTTCTTGGCCATGGAGGAGGAGCTCGACATGGAGGAAGACGAGGGTGAGCAGCATGGTGGGACTCACCTTCTCCTCACGGAGCAGGAGTGGCGTGCATGCGACCGCAGCATCGTCGGCAAGAAGAGGGGCAACTTCGACATACACAAGGTTCGCTGCTACAACTGCCAAGTCTATGGGCACTACTCCAGGGACTGCACCGAGCCAAGGAGGGAACAAGCACATCTCGCTGCCGCGACCGCTGACGACGAGCCGGCGTTGCTCTGAAGTTCATCATGGAGTCCAAAATAAAGATAACAAGGTTAAGGGGGTGATTGTTGGGTTTAACCTTGTTACTCTAGTCATTAGGCCATGTTTATTTTCACTTTGTTTTATCAGTTGCATCTAGTAGTGGACTAAGTTCTAGTAGTGTAGAGTGATATGCCTGTAAACATGGCAGAGCGGCAACATCGGCAAAGAGAACATCACTGCTGTGAAGTGTGCTAATTGCAAGCCATTAGTTGAGTACGTGCATGCATGTGTTGCTAGAAGTAGTCAATTATTTGTTAGAGTCAAGCTACATGCATGGACATGTATGGGCCTCGTCGTGTGACCGTTGAAGAGAAGCCGCACAAGTGCCAAACGTGTGTGCGTGGAGCTAGTGGGCAGTGAGAATCGGATCAAGCTATTGTGTGGCTTGACCGTGTGTTGCATGGAGAAGTGGGTGCGTGTGCATGCTAGGTAGAGATTAGTGCCCTTGTAATCAATGTTGTTATTTGCTGAGTTCAGAAAAAGAAAAAGGCAGAAGTGTGTTGCCTAGAAAAACTTGTCGTGAGTCTTCTTCTACCTCCAGCCAGAGACAACAAACTGTACCTTGCGCTGCCTCGCCTCGGTGGTTTCTGAGCACAGCCGGCTGTTGCTGGACTGCTCCCCAACACCCACAGCTCGTCGAAGATTCCACTTTGAGGACTACTGGGTCAGGCAGGATGGATTCCAGGAGGTTGTAGTCCAAGCGTGGGGCTCGGTGCACAACAAGGACCCCTTCACGCAGCTCATGCTCTAGATGCAGGCCACGGCTCGCAGGCTCACTAGCTGGATTGCCAAATCTATGGGGAACATCAAGCACAAGATGGCGCTCTCCCGCGTGCTGCTCCTTCACCTCGACAAGGCATAGGAAGACATAATGCTTTCTACCGGGGAAGATTGGTTGTGCAAGAAAATAAAGGTTACCTACCTCGGCCTCGCCTCCCTCGAGCGCACTATGGCGCGCCAGCGTGCCCGCATTGCCGTGCTCAAAGATGATGACACCAACACCGCCTTCTTCCACCGCCAATGTTCCTACCACCAGCAGAAGAATAGGATCCACTACCTTCGGGTCGATGCCAGAACGCTCACTAACCACCACGACATGGCGGGCACGGCTTTCCACCATTACGACGAGTTTCTCGGCACCGATGTTGCCTGCCTCCACACGCTCAACCTCGAACACCTCGTGGAGCCCGCGCAAGGCTTGGAGGACCTTGACGCCCCCTTTGGCTTGGATGAAATCTAGGACACAGTCAAGAGTATGCCGGTGCGCAAGGCGCCAAAACTAGATGGTTTCACCACCGAATTCCTGTGCGCATGTTGGAGCACGATCAGATCAGACTTCGTGGCAGTCTTTCAGCAGCTATTTGAGCTCCACGGTAGGGGATTCTGCAAGCTAAACCAAGCCCTGCTCACGTTATTGCCCAAACATGACGAGGCAGGCCAGCTTGGTGATTATCGGCCAATTAGCCTAATCCACCTCGTCGCCAAGATCTTCACCAAGCTGCTCTCGCTGCGCCTTGCACCTAGGCTCAATGACATTGTGAGCCCCATTCAGAACGCATTCATCAGGGGCCAAAGCCTGCACGACAACCTCGTCCTCGTCCACCAATATGTGCGTCTGCTTCATCAGCTTGGCGCCCCGCGCGCCCTCCTCAAGCTCGACCTCGCTCGTGCCTTCGACTCCCTATCGTGGCCATTTTTCTTTGAGGTGCTTCAGCGCATTGGCTTTGGGACCAAGTTCGTCGATTGGCTTGCTATACTGTTCTCGTCGGCGAGCACCAGGGTCCTGCTCAACGGGGAGCCCGGCCCACCAATATGGCATCGACATGGGCTACGCCAGGGCGACTGTAACACCCTCAAATCGGCCCTATGCAATTTTTAGCCCTTTCCGCCAAACTTGCATAGAAACGATTCAAGGACGCCCACCGGGCACTTTGGTGCGGGTGGAAAACGAAGTAATACCATTACACAACAGTCCTCGATGGGACCCACAGAACAGATATATATACAACAGCGACTCAACGAGTCAAGAATACATATATACAATACAAAGACCCAAGTCACCTTGAAAACGATAGAGCGTCCGTCTACGGACAAGATGCAAATGGGGCTAAGAGCCCTGAAGAATAACCAATGGCGTCCATAACCCTGCCCAGGCCAAGCCGGAAGGGTAACCCTGCTAACGATGTCGATCTCGAACCTGCTAAAGTAAAAGGGGTGCCGACAAAGGGCAAAGGAAAAAGAGGAGCGTCAGTACTGAAGCCAGTACACGACGAGGCTAGGATTCGGCGGCTCTCGCCTACATAGGTATGGTGGGCTGAAGCGTCAGCGCAATGGCACTAAACAACCTATAGAGACTCAGTAAAACTGGCGGCTATTAGAGAGGGGTAAGAAAGACCTATTCGGATCCTACCTGATACTAACACCAAACATACCCATCCTGGTATTTCCCCCCTCGAGACCAAACGAGGAAGTAAAACCGAGGAACTCACACAGTTGGCAGTTTTATTCATTCGATTATAGTTGAAGCACTTACTAGTCAGATATAGATTTCATTGGTCATCCTGATAGCATAAGTAGTGGGCAGTTTTAATCACCATTCCGTTGTAGTTGGAACATTTACTAGTCAGATATAATTGTCCTGGGGAATCCCAAAACCCAGCAGTGGTTGGCACTTTTATCACATTCCATTGGAGTTGCGATACTTACTAGGCAGGTATAGTATGACACAGATCACCAGAGATCCACTAGTTGTTGGCATTTTTAATATCCATTCCGTTATACTTGAGCTGATTACTAGTCACATATTAAGTCAAATTTATAGCACTACTTTAGTTATGCTTGTCTATGATCGAGATATTGTGCTCCAAGTCGTCCATAACCGTGGACACGGCTTTCAAAAGTTTTAGAGGTGGGGCGGTACCTACTCCTTTGGCTCGCGGTCACACCAACTGTCCTTTCTGAGGCCGAGGATAGGCTAATCTGGAAATGGTCTGCCGACGGCATCTACACAACGCGATCAACATAGCGAGCGGCATTCCTTGGGTCTAAGCGTTGCGCCGCCTAGAAGCTAATCTGGAAGAGCTGGGCGCCCAACTGCATCAAATTCTTTTACTAGGTGGCCAACCTTGATAGATGCTGAACTGCTGAGAGGCTCGCCCGGAGAAACCTTCAGCACCACCCGCGCTGCGTTCTCTGCAATCAGGACATGCAGACCATGCGTCACCTGATGATCACCTGCCCCTTCTCGAGGCAGGTATGGCACGAGAGCCTTGCATGGCTACGCCTCTCTTGCCCCCCGCCTTCTGACGAAGCTACCCTCTTCGACTGGTGGACTGAGGCCCGGCGCTGCACGCCCAAGTAAATGCATGGGGGGATAGCATCTGTGACACTGCTGATCCCCTGGATGATCTGGAAGGTGCGAAATGACTGCGTGTTCGAGCGTGCGCAACCGTCTATCCAAGCCCTGGGTATCAAAATCAGAGAGGAGGCCTCAACGTGGATCCTGACGGGAGCTAAAGGATTGAGAGACATGGCCCCAACCACTTGGGATGTGCACTAGCAGCTGTATCTGTACTCTGGGTGTTTACCTCTTAGGAGGCATGTAACAAAATCTACCTTTTCAATATAGTGAGTTTTCTCAAAAAAAAAAGAAGATGTTTTAGCCTTTTTCTAAAATGCTTGTATCTAGATGCTTTACACACTAAAGCGTCTAGATACGTGTGTTTTAGAAAAGGCTAAAACATCTTATATTTTGAAACGGAAGAAGTATTATTTAGCCTTTTAAAGAGTTACAATGCACAATTTGTTGCTTTCAGTTTGATGTGTCCATCACCAAATTTTACTAGAATGAAAAGACGTGTATTTCCATTCACTATGAAATATATGGTAAAGTTTTCATGACAAATGATTGCTTAAAACTAATGTCGTTGGCTGATTCTCAAAATTAAGGAACTCACCAAACCATTCAACTCATCATCCTTTCCAATAGCATTGTGTCGGTAGTAAGATTGACCCTACATATAATCCTACATTTGAGAACTACTTGCAGTCAATTTCCGTCTGACAGAACATTTAGTGTTCGGGAATGGCATGTTTCGCTGGACTTTAGCCGTTCCTTCTTCGAATGTGTCCATCCATCGAGTGTACACACAATTGCATAAGTAAATGAGTCTGGCGTATAGCTAGGGTCTGGTTACAAATGTGTAAAATTTCCCTTTAGATTTCAGTTTTGTGCCATTACAACATCTTAGAGAAGACTGGTTGTTCTTTCTAAAATGTTTTGGTCTCTTATGACGTGCAATGCATGCCTAAAATAAAACAAGAAGTTGATTGTTGTATTTAGCTGACCTAGAGGTTATGTGGAGAAGGTTACAGCTGCTCCTATGTTCTAAATCTAAAGTTGGTGCATTTTCAATTCATAAGATGCAAAATACGATGTACATTTTTTGTTTGTCAATGTCTACGACGTGTCTTTATAGCAGTCATCTGTATGAATTTCCACCATATCAATTAGGATTTTCCTTTTAGGAATCTATATACCATTTGTTCTGGCCCTGAAATATTTCTTCATTTACATATTGCATTGTATCATAGCTTATTTTTAATTCAGTTTGCTTCTGAAGTGAAATAGTTGGCCTTTCGGTTTCCACTGAGAAAGTATCTATCTCTGTTGTGGGAGGCCTTGACTTAATCTTCAATTTTGAAACCAAAGCATACAGTTGCAAAATTATAGACTACGAGCTCATTGAAACATATTTTTCACGCGTTTCCGTGGCATAACCACAACACCCGGTTTGTCTGAAGTTTGATCAAATGTAAATCTGTGATTAGATGAGCACCTTACTTTGTTATGTAATAGGCCACATGTACTAGATGATATTGTATACATTCTGAAGTTCTATGGTTTATTGGTGATTCTTTTCCACAAAAGTTATTTTACATCTGTACCTTTGACATGTGCCCAGAAATGTTGTATTAAATTCAGAAGTTTGATGTTCGGGATTCTTTTCAACAAAATATGCCGTATATTTTGTACATTTGAATCCTTGATACTGGAGTTGTTGTGATTCATCTGAGCATTGTCGTGGCTATAAAAATATGTGAACCTGAGCAGCAGTCGCATACCCAGCAACAAAGGAAGAACAAAACGAACCAGCAGTCGAGCGATCGTTCGCCGGCGCAGCGAAGCGCGCATTTTCTTCTTGTAAGTATTGCATTCACTAAAAGGGACATCCTATCTTCAATGAACAACAAGAAATCCTATAATAATTCAGTTTAAAAACAATAGTTTCTTGGTCCATATTAATATTCTCAGCTTTGTCTAGACATGAATGCATCTAATCTAAATGATTAACTAAATACAGCCGAATCTAGATAAATTTGACAATATTTACCCAAAAAAAATGAGAACATTAATATGAACCCGCAGGGAGTACCTTTAAACTTTTGCATCTCTTTAAGGAATAATTGAATCTAATTCATTGAAACTTCATTCTAAAATTGCCCGCCACATGACGCATTCCATAGAAAAGGAAAAATCTGGATAGTGGCGATGTACTCTGTTCCAGTTCCAAATGGGTGACATTTTTTTCAAAATGGGGAGTGGAGCTCTGGCCTCTGCATCAAGCGATGCACACAACCTTTATTTATTTTTAGAATCATATTGTTTGGCAAAGGCCATTACAAAGATCATACAAAGCGAAATCGTGAAAATAAAACACTGAGAAAAACGATAACCGTATCGCCAGCTCTCCAACGAGATCTATGAAACACCTATCTACCTGTTTCAACCCCGTCCCATGGTCACCCACACTGTTGCCACTCGCCAAGAGAAGCTGGAGTGCCTTGGCGCGGCGGCTCGAACTCAAGAAAAAGGAGCCCTAGAACCGCACAGCATATCCACGGAGTGGTGCCCACGCACCCGCTCCGGATGTCGCCGCCTTCATAATCTTCCACCAACCCGTCGTCAGCATGTAGATCGATGCGCAGACTCTCGCCGCACCAGCCACCGACACCACCTCGGTGCCAAGCAGCACCACCCCCCGCGCGCTAGCTGCTCCACCCCTCATGTCGCTTTCATCCAACGCTTCTTCACAGGCGATGCTCCCATGAGAGAACGCGATACCGACACTGTGGCACCGCCATCGCCCGACCCAGAGATCTTAGGGTTTCCCCTGGAGCAGCGCGAGTAAGGTCGACACTAGTTGCCCGGCGATGCCTTCATCAAGGTCATGGCGTGGTAGCGCCGCCATCGCCCACCAATCGGCATGGTATTCACCAGCACCTAGGTCTTCCCACCTCGTAGCCGGGACTAGATGATGGATCACGAGATCCGCCAAACCAACCTCAAGCCGACCACCTTCGACGGAGAAGTAGGTCGCCTCCACCGTCTTACTCGTGTCTCTGGACCGATCCCAACCTCCATGGTGTCGTCGTCGGAGTTGTTGAGATGCAACGGGAAAGGGAAGCCCATCCGAACCTGTTGCGACCTCGGATCGTTAAAGATCCTAAGTCCCTGTGATTAACATGCTAGTCCCTAGATCATTAGCTAGCACTCACAGTCGATGAAATATCATGTAAAACACAAGTCATTATTACACGAGTAATCCAGAGTATAATTATTACAACTTGCATAGCTTATAGCTAGCTCAAATAAAACATCGGAAACTAAATAAAACTTGAGTCCATCAATGCCTCAGGCTAGCTGCGTGAAGACCCGCGATTCCTACGCACCTTTCAATCTTCGGATTCTGCACATAAGACGTGCAACCAACAAGTTGGGTCAATACTTTGAATGTATTGGCAAATTACACCAAGGAAAGAACAAGACTAACTCTACATGCAAGGCTAAGAGTAGGCTCTGGGGTTCATTTGCGTAAAGCCAAATTTTATCAAAGTAATAAGAAAAGAGGAAGAAAGTTTTATCCTACTTTGTAAACTTTGATAAATAGTATAGGGTCGAATGGAACACGAGGATATTACTCACCAAGTGCCCAATCAACCTAACACTTGGATATTATACACCAGGTGGCACTTGGATATTACGCACCAAGTTACTTGGATATGACACACCAAGTTCCCAAATTCCCACCTATTAGCGATATTACGCACGCCATAGGGTTTGAAAAACTTTTGTTTCAAAAAAAGAGAGAGGAAGATCTTTCAGAGGCTCCATCCTTCAGATGCTCAATGTTGTTCTGTTTCCGTGAACACGGCTGATCGATCAGATTGCAATACTCTCGAGAGGTTGTGCACTTTTCCCACAATCCACGATCAAGTCCTTTTATAGACAAGACCATGGCGAAGCCTTCCCTTAGTAGCCCCTCTACCAGCTGGATCCAACCGTGCCAAGAACCTCCAAATGTTGGTACCCCGGTGAGGTTTCCCACTAAGTACTAAGCCAAGACAGAGCCCATATGTATTGTGATTGCACGGGAAGCTTCTGAATTCTGAAAAATTGCAGACTTCTTTGATTCCTGGGCGGCTGTCCTCCAGCAAAATCTCACTCGTTGTCCCGACAACCATTCCGCCCAGAAGAAAACTTAGTTTTATTTTAAAGGGGTTTTGGAGAAGAAAAGTTCGCTCGAGAGAGCTATCGTACTTAGAAAATTCTTGAGTCTTTTGAACCCTCCCAACGGTATTTGATATATATATAGCATAGCAAGCAATACTTAGCAAAAACAGGGAAAACCTAATAGGACGGAGAATCCTAGGTATAGAACTATCATGGCATACTACAAAATCATCGCACTTGCAAGAATATTTTCAAGTAGATCTACCAAAACCATCCTACACATGCATACTACTATTTTGAAGAGCAAAACATGCACAGTATTCAAAACTGGGACATAAGCATGAACAAGTGGTGTAACTTGCCTTGATCCGAGCAGCAATCTACACAACAATACTCCTCAGTGCACTCTGAACAATCTAACGAAACAAACATGGATTCAATCACGATTTGCACAAAACAATCCACAAAGTCAAATATGCATGCATGCAACATGGTAATATGCAAGGGTGGATTTGATTTCGACCAAGGGTTTTAACCAAGGGTGTTGTGGAGTTGGAGATGTCATTAGAATCGATTTCCCACATATTTTAGGTATTTTGGATAAAACCCTAATTAACCAGGCTTGAAACTAGATCTACAGCTCTAATCTATCTCGAGACAGATATAAACACCCTAAGCATTATATGCCAATTTTCTACAGAAGGTATTTTCAAAACAAAGCCAACGCAACAAGAATCAACTAAAACGGAGTTACGGATAATTTTCTAGAATTAAAATACTCTAATCTAAACTTTTAATTCTACTGCAAGATTGCTGTGGCAAAACAATAATATTATTTTATATCTGTGTTCTACTCGAAAATATGAATCCAACGGTATATTATACGCAATTTTTGGACTAATATTCGAATTTCTATGAATTTTACAAGATTGCAGCTATTTCTGCCTATTTAAAAGAAAAAGGGAAAAGGGGCCAGTGACACGACGACACGTGGTGCCACGTGAGTGGGCCAGCGAGGCGCGCGTGACGCGACGCGGCGTCGACGTGGCGCTGCCACGCGGCGCGACGCGGTTGGCCCGCGGCCGTTGACTGATCTGGGGCCGTTGGATCTAGATCCAACGGTCGGCGAGGGGTGGGGACGGCGCGACTTACCGGCGGCGGCGACTGGCGGGCAGCGGTGGACGGCGGCGATGACCGGCGACGGCGGCAGAGCTCCTCCGGCGAGACGGAGAGGCGGACGGCGTGCGGCTCCTCCTCGCGGTCCCGTTCCCGAGGGTGGCGGCGGTCCTCCTTCTCCGAGGGTCGGCGGACGGCGGCCGGAGGCGGCGGAACTCCGGCGAGGAATCCGGCGGCGCTCGGTGGTGGTGGCGAAAATTTAGGGTTCTAGGAGTGCGTGCCGAGGGCTATATAAAGGCGAAAAAATCTTGGCGCGGAAGTCGCGGAATCCGCGCCGGAATCGGCAGCGGCGGTTGCGCTGGCGGCGGCGGACGGGACCGAGCCGGACTCGGTGAGGAGGCGGCTGACAGGCGGGCCCCGCCTGTCAGCGGCTGCGGGCGCGGGGCGGCTGGCGCGGCGCGGCGCGGGTGGCTGCGTGTCTCCCACTCGGCCAGGTGGGCGGCAGATAGCCCCAGGCTGGCTCAGCCGGCCCAGTTAGATTAGTTTTTTTTTCTTTTTAATAATTTCTGAATTGCTATTTGTTTGATAACTTTTGCAAACGGACTTCAAATTAGACGAAATTGGTCTCTAAAATTTTGTAAAAAGAAGAGGGTTAGGATAAGATTATAATATAACACTTTTGCAAAGGTTTTGGTGGTTAAAAAGGTTTTACCCCCTTTTGTCTATAAGTGACTACGGGGTTTGAGAATTAACTGATGCAAATTTTTGATATGTGATGCCATGATGCAATGATATGATGCATGCTTACTAGTAACATCTGGATTTACAAAATTTGGGATGTTATAGAACCCATAGGGGCCAGATCGGCCCGTCGTTAGCCATGCTTGCAGGTGCGTCGCCGCCGCCGTCAACACGCCGGAGATCAGCCACCGCCAGCCCACACACCACGCTTGCCGCCTCACCCACACGCCACCACACGCCAGAGATCCGACGGCCACAACGCGGCGGCGAAACAGCCCCGCCATGGTGCCAGACGGCCGCATCAAGCCCCATCGCGTGGGATGCTGCCCGCATCTTCACCCAGGCGCGTGAGAGGATGAAGCATCCCCGCTACCGCCGCCGCCGGCGGCCAGGCTTTGCCCAACCGCGCCCTCTGGTAGCGGCGGAAGAGGGGGGAGAGGTGGAGGGGGGCTTGGGGCGGTGGGATTTAGTGTTCCCTCCGTCGTCGCCACACGGGGACGGGACGGGAGGGAGGGGCTCCAAGTAGGTGACATAGATTCACATGTATCTAGATACTAAAACATATCTAAATACATGCGAATCTGAAGAAATACAAGTTTATTTCGGGATGAAGGGAGTATTACTAAGTATTTCACTTGACATTAACGCACCTTCTTGGCCTCTCAAACATGCAAGAGTTTCATTACAAGTGTATGTACAATCTGCAGAGCCAGTACATCATATAGACATTAATCTCCCTCCGTCCAGAAATAATTGACTTAGATTTGTCTAAATTTGTATGTATTTATATTTCTATACTAAAATATGTCATACATGTTAATCTAGATAAATATAAGTCACTTATTTTTGGACAAGGGAGTACGTACAGCTAGGATTTCCCGCCTACATGCTTATCGCCGACAAATTTCAGTGCAGTTCACACATTCCCACCAGGTCACCACCACTACTGTTCTCCATCCCAATTCCTATTAGAGCATATCTAACACATCCCCTTTCCCTTTCCGCGGCCGCATCCCTTTATTTGCTCTTGTAACCACCGAAGACAGCTCTAACCGAAGCCGCAAAAACGGTTAGAGGAGAAAATACGGAGCTCGGTTCCGCAGCCCCGCCGGACTTTCCCGCCGACGCGACACCGTCAGAATCAATCCCCGTGATGGCACCGATGCCGCGGAAACGGTTGGGCACCACCGGTGTGGCGCGACGATAGCGGCCGCCAAGACGACCTCCAAGGCCACAGAGACGGCGGGAAAGCTGGGTTGGCTGCCCCTTGCGCCGGTGTTGATCCGGTCGTGAACACGGAAGCCGACGGAGGCCATGATAGCCCATTCACAAGCGGCGGAGGAGAAGAAGAAGAGGAAGGCCGCTGCGGCCTCCACACCCAAGCCGGCGAACAGGGGGGCGAACGGCAAGCCCAAGACGACCTCCAAGGCCACGTCATCCTCCTCCTCGTCGGCCACCGTCGCACCTCAACGAGGCGCCCGCAAGGTGATTGATGAAATACCCGGGCCGAATCCAAGTGCCACCGAGGTGAGCGTTGCCGAGGTCATGTCCCAACTTGATCACTCTCACCACCAAGGCCTTGACGACCTCAACTTTAGCAGCGATGATGAGGTGGGCGACGAGGATGCCACCGAGGAGGCCGAAGAAGGTGTGAGACTAGGCACATGGCTTAATAGGATTGATAGAATACTCATACCAACAAGTTGCAACTTTTTTTCCGGAAGCTCATTCGAAAAGAACTCTAAGGTTAAGCGTGCTTGGCCTAGAGCAATTCTAGGATGGGTGACCGACCGGGAAGTGGGTACCGGGTGCGCACGAGTGAGGACAAAGTGCGCAGAAAAAGACTAGTGTTGGTCTGTGGGGCCAGTCTAGATATCCTATTAAGCTACCAGGAGTGAAACCCCCCGGGCCCAGGAGTGGACGGGGTGTTACAGAAGGGTTGACTGATGTGGGCAAGAAGAAGAGCAAGGGCATATTGGGAGATTGCTCGTGCAAGGATCTTGGCCCGAGAGCTAGGTGGTGGTGATGGTGATGGTGGTGATGGTGACTGAGGTGCTCTTTGAGGTAGCCGAGATGGTGGAAGAGGTGGCCGAGATGGTGAAAGCCTCACTTTTAGATCTAACATGATAGATTTAATGTATTTTGGATAATATTTATGCATGTTTATAATATGGAGCAACTAGTGAACGGCTATGTGTCTCACTGTAAGGGCGGAGCCGGGTGTTTCAGGTGGCGACTCCGATGGCGCCTCGTCTCCGCTCCCCACGGTGGCGCCGACGGCCACGAGCTGCCTTGCCCAGCCTCTCCCCAGGGTGGGGAGCTGCATGGGAAGAATCTGGGCAGCGGCGGGGTCGGAGGAGGTCAGTTCGGGCGAGGAAGGGGGCCTGTCTGCGGGCAATGTGGAGTGTTCCCCGGGGAGGAGAACCTCGGGTGCCATGTTGGGCAGCTTCCTAGCGGAGGCGATGTCAAGAGGTGAGGTCTCGCGGTGGCATCGCAGGCGGGCGGCCTTTGTGCCGGGGGCGTGGATCGAGGTTCCCCGATCCACCGCGGCCGAAGCACCTGGGTCGCGCGGGTGTGGGCTCGTTGGCGGCTGCCACTTCGGCGGTGTCAGGGGATCGTGGGTTGAGCTATTCGGAGGAGCACTCGCTGTGCTCGGCGTCCCCTCCGCCGCCGCCTGCGGGTTCGCCAGAGGTGGGGGAACCCGAGTTCTAGAAGGGGCTCTAGGTGGGCCTGGTGGGCTTCGCACTGAGGCCCAAGGGAGGAGCCGAGTTTGGCGGCCCAGGGTCTGGCACCCAAGCTGGACTGCTCGTTGTTTCCGTCGTTGGTGAGCCGGGTCCACACGGTGGATCTACCTGGGCTGGGTGGTGTCCAGGGCAAGGCCCTCAATCCTGCGTCGGCTGGTGACCGTTCGATGGTGCCCTTGGTGCCTCTTGGACGATCGTATGCAGTCGGTCTGGGTCACAGGCCTCTCACCTATAGGTGGTTGTGGCTCCCGCTGGTGCCCTAGACTTGTCACTAGGTTACCCAGCAACTGCCTAGGAGGTGCGGCGACAGGGGCGTTTTGTGAGACGGGTGCGCCAGGTGGGTGCTCTGCCTCCTCTCCGGCGTTCCTTCGCGGAGGTGGTGATGGACAGTGGCCAGGGTGATGAGGGGTCACACAAGCAGAACTTCGAGACTTACCGGCAAGGCGGTGGCAGGAACGACAGGGACCTGCGTAACAAGCTTCCTGGTGGCCGCAACGGTGGTCGTGCCGATGGTGGGAGGGAGGATTGGAGTCCCTCCACCGTGGTAGTTGGAACAACAGAAGAGGGAAGAGAAGCAGAGGAAGAAGCGTGACGCGGAGGCGGACAAAGCAAGGGAGAAGGGCCAGCAAGGACGGGAACGCCTCACTGGTGCGGATGGGGGCCCGTCGCACCCGGAGAAAGGAGATGGATGCGGAGATGAAGAACTTGCTGGAAATGTCCTAGGACTGGAAGGTCGAGAAGATGTCCGAATTGGAGTTCTTGGTGACGTTTCCGTCAAGGGAGGCGTTGTCCATGTACACCTATAGCGGGAAGATTTTTTCCCCGTTGAATGAACAATATGCGTACATCCGGGAGGCTTTTCTCGAACCCAAGCCGTCGATGGTTCTTGAGAAAGTGTGGGTTCAGCTCTCGGGCATACCAAGGAGACTCAAGATGGCGGAGCGGATCAAGGCGGCGTTGACGCTGGTGGGGTGGCCAATCGAGGTGGACAGTTACTCTTTGGTGAAGGAGCCGGTGCGTGTTCTCTTCATCTTAGCAAGTGGTAATTCTGGAAATCAAGCAAGTATCATATATTATATCCGAGTTCGTCTGGTGGTGCGATCCAACCCACGATTGATTCTGCTTACAACGTGGTGAATTTGGAAGCATAGGAATGCGGCTGTCCTCAACAACGAGCAGTGGCCTCCCACTTGGACACGATCAAAGCCGATGCGAGATCATGGGCTAAGGCGGGAGCACGGGCGCTACGCCAACTTCTCCCTTAGACTAGGTTTCTTGCGTTGAGTTGTATGGCGAAGGTGTTGGTCTGCTCTTTGGACTTGTACATCTAACTTTTTTTCTATCAATGCATTGAAATGCAAGCCTTTTGAGTTTTCACCAAAAAAAAGAGTTCGTCGAGCGACTCAAGATGCCAGTATAAAGTTTTTCTCTAGATAAAAAAATCACATTATAAAGCATGCAGAGCTTTGTTACCATGACCTGTGATGAACTGAACAAGAAACTTGTGCTATTTTCGCCCTGGATGAACACAACATTTTTCCAAAAGGAAATCACTAGAAAATGTCAAGGCAGTGGTATAGTAGGGCTATATTAATCACAAAAAAATATACTCCTTGTTCAGTTAAACCTTGGAAGTTTGGAATCAAATACAGATGTGAACGTAACTTTTATGAAGCTGGATCATATACCAATCAAAGTGATTGAAAACTGTGAATTAGCGAAAGAAGACAATAAGATCCAACAAATAAATACCAGTGGTCCGAAGGGGGTATAGTAGAAAAATGGGTTCCAGATCCAAACAGGCCAGTAGTTTTGCAATGTGTGATTCTGGTCACAATATAATGTCCCCGAACTGGGTATAATACCCTGGAGATGTGCTCGGAACCTAGATTTCTACAAACTCCCGGACTTTAGTAATAAGATTATTAGTCTCAGAGTACAGAAATTTGTTGGGTTCCAAAAACAGGACGAAGAGTCAATCCCTCACTGGAACTACAGAATTAATGGTGAAATCCGGTAATTTATTTTCAGGATAACCAATCTTTAGTGGAAAAACAATGGACAAATCCTTAGGTGTGATATCAGAATCTTACAAGATAAGTAAAATTAGTCACAAAGCAAATAACCAAGAAATATAATACTATACCATATTACAATATTCATGAGAATCTACAAGACCAAAATGAAAGATGTACAATGACTTCCAAAGTGCTTTTAACTTTTAAGTAGCCAGCGCGAATGAAACCAAACTAGCCAGGGGCCATACCCATATTCCTTTGAAGTCGGAGTGCTATATAAAAGCAGATCACTTCATGGCATCAGTAGTTTGATCAGAGAGAAGTACAGAGTCAATATCTTTTAGTAGCATCACTGTAACTTCAAGACTAGTCCAAGCTGAAGGTTATCTGCAGGCAGAAGGGATATCATGGTCAGAGGGAAGGTGCGGATGCAACAAATCGAGAACCCTGCCCACAGACAGGTAACCTTCTGCAAGCGTAGAGAGGGGCTGCTCAAGAAGGCCAGGGAACTCTCGGTGCTTTGCGATGCTGAAGTTGGTGTTATCATGTTCTCCTCTCAAGGAAAGCTCCATGAACTGGCAACTAATGGGTGCGTTTCCAAAATTTATGCTACACAGTGATTTTTTAAGTGTGTGCCTGCAAGTCTGAGATGCTTTCCTTTTGTTCACAAATGCAAGAAACATGCAAAGCTTGGTTGAGAGGTACCAGGGCGACGTGGTAGGAAGCCAAATGCAATACAGAGCTCAACAAAGCCAGGTCTACATATTTACCTTGCAAATCTTGAAAGTATTTGTAACAAGTCGGAAGATATATATCAAGTACAAATTCATCTGTGACAACTCACATATTAACTATCCAAGTGGGCTACTGGATGAGACTCAGGGTGGATCACATTTAGATTCAATTGAGTGGAGAACAATATTTAAGGAAACAAGATTGATTTATGTTAGATTTTTTTTTTTGATTTGGTAAGTAATCAAACAAAATCCCATTTTGTCCTAACACTGAAGAACTAAATTATTTCCCTTGACGACGATACCGAAGATAACTCATACTCTTTTGCACCATATAACAGGTAGCAGAACCCGGGAATTTCTTGCTAAGGGAACAAATGGGTCAACTGCAGCAGGGTCTAAGGTAATCTTCCTCTTTAAGATGGATGATTACATATCTTACATTAAAATCGAGCGCAGGGTCTAAGGCCTTAGTACGTGCTAAGTGCTCAAGATATGCACCGTCCGGTCCATGCAATGGACTGCTAACATTTCCATCATTTGTGCATTTGCAATCTACAACAGTTATTGACAACCATCTAAGGTTTATTATTGCCGCAGCACTGAATGACCACCGTTTGAAGTAACATGCATAAGTACAAAAAAAATCATGAAGCCTTGAGTTGAATCCATGGTCATCATGAAATGATGATCTAGATCTTACAACAAGAAACTGCTGAAAAGATGGTAAGGAACTCCAATTGATATTCAATGCCATTAAGAAGAACAGTGGAAGGATCTTCAAATAATATTTCATTCCATTAACATGGACATCACAACAATTCAATCAAGCATCAACAGAAACACAATTAAATTCTCTGTTTCCATATAAAAATACGTTCGGTAATCCAATCAGGCAGAGAAATCGTAGAACTAATAACTTGTGAGAACATATAAACTAGCTACTACTAAGAAGGTATAGCCAAGAGATAAAGACACATCACCAGAAAAAAATGTGAAGGTTGTAAAGTAGCTTTAATTATTTTCTAATCAAGAAAAACTTGGGATTCAATTTATGAATGAATAAAGTGATTCTGAGAGAAATAAGCATCACAAATTACATGAAATCATGATGTGATTTACAGTCACTTTGCATGGATTACTCAACACATACTATGGCCTTAAAAAATATTTAAGTGATGAGTGAAGCAACGCAGGTTTACATATGGAGGGGAAGCAGAAGACATGACGCTAGATAAACTGCATACGCTAGAGCAAAGTCTTGAGCTATGAATTTGTCAGATGCGCTCCACAAAGGTAGGACATCTGTTCACTTTTTTATTGTTCTAGTTACTCCATAGTGTGCACTGAACTAGTATGAAATGTTTCCAACCAGATGCTAATCATGCAGCAAGAGATACAATTTCTTGAAAATAAGGTCAGTCTCGATGTCTCATATCCTTTTCCTAATTATACAAAGGTTCCTTTATTTAATGCATGCTTTGTCTCTTCACAAGATAAATAATAATCAATCAAATGGAAGTCTATAGCAGCGAAGAAGTTACACAAAAATAGAAGACCATAACATGTCAAGGATTACGAGTCGATCTGGGGTAGCGACTCATAGACTAGTCATGACTCATGTTGACTAGTCGACATGAGTCCAGCAATAGGTACTGTAAAATATCATAGTATATAATTACTAATAGTCCAATACTAGTATGTAAAATTGTATATATGTAATGCATTAGAAGGCTGGGGACAGAGAAACCATGGCAATTCCATACAATGGCCAAGGCCTTTCACTTCTCCATGAACCAGCTGCCGGTAGAGCAGAGCAACAACAGCCAATGAAGGAGAGTTGGGGGAGGATCCTGTGAGCAGCAGCAGACGGTGGAGGAGCAGACTAGCAAGAGCAGCAGCCACCAGCGGAGGAGCAGACCAGCAACAGAAGCAACCAGCGGAGGGAGGAGCAGACCAGCAATCAGGGGTGGAGCCTCGGAGCAGCAGCAGCCAGTGGAGGAGAGGACTGGTTCAACGGGAGTTAGGATTAGTTTTAGGTTTCACGGGGGTAAACTGGGCAGCTCGATCTAGGTTTCCAGAACTAGGCATGCCAATATCGAAAAAGATATGACAAGCAGGGTTATTTTCTTAGTCGTTCGACTAAAAAAACTGGACTAGTCGAGATTAGTCGTGACTAGTCAAACGAGCCGCTTGACTCGTCCAATGAGTCAAGTCAACACACTGAGTCGACCTCGGAGTTGCGACTCATAGACTAGTCGTCGACTAGTCGCACGACTCGAAATCCTTGTAACACGTAAATCAAATACTGATTGTCAGATTTTGACATTTTATGAATTAAGAAACACATGCTATTACATTGAAATGGAGTTTATTGCTAAAGAAATTTTGTACTCCCTCCGATCTAAATTAATGGATCGGATTTCTCTAGATTCAGATGTATCTAGTCATGTTTTAGTGCTAGATACATCTGAATCTAGACAAATCCGAGTCCATTAATTTGGATCAGAGGGAGTAATATTTTCTTCGAATCTATTTAACTGATTGACCTTGCATAACATACACTATTTAGAGGATTAAATATATAATTTAACTTCTCAAATTTAGGCTTGAATACAGATTAACCTCAACTTCTCAAGGTCGCAGCAAGCAAAACAAACCTGCCTCTATTTGATCTTCAAAAGAAAGTTCATATTACCACCTCTATTTGATCTTCAAAGAAAGTTCAACTTTTTTCTAGAGAGTACAAGGCGAACGCACACCACACTAACGCCACCACACATAAACACAGATGTGTGCTTCTCCTACACATGCTAAGAATAGTATTGGACAATCTACCAGACTCAATTCACGTGAGCCTGCGCATCGACCTTAATGGGCACACGAACAACTAGGCATGCCACATGTCATCTGAATTTTCAAAACAAATGTACAAAAATGCAACTACAATTTCATCAAAATGATTAAGTGGTGGCCTTACTTTAATAATATTTGATCGAAAGGAGTTATTCTCTCACCCAATAAGTTGACTTGACGTTTGTCCTTAACACTAAACTACTAAAGTTTAAGCATTGCTTTAGCACTAGAGGTATGAAACAGCTGTTACACTACCTTCAGTATATCATGGCACTTTCCTCCAAATCACATAACATGTGAATACTCCCTGACTTTGACCAAAATTATGATATTTATGAGCCAAGCAGTTTTATAGTAAATGTACCTAGAGATCTGGCTCTTGATAGGACTGCATGGAAATCAGCAATCCATGTGCCGGAATCTTAGTTTACTTTTTTTTTTGTTTACTCTGTTCCCTCTTTCTCTTTTTGGTTTTCACATGTTTCTGGTTGGTTTCATATCTAGCCTATCCCAACTTGCTTGGGACAAAGGATTTGATGTTGTTGTTGTTGGACAAAATGCTCAATAAATTCCTCTCCTACTGTTCCCATAAAATATGTGCAAAATGCCATATGCTGATCTTTTTCATTTCCAATGACTAGGTGTAAGAACAGAATGAACTCATGAACAGGTTTTATTGGATCTCCATATTCAACACCTCCAGATACTAATGGAAACTGTTTCTTTTCAATCTAGTTTGTGAACTGCCCTCGTCACTGTTATTTGGTGTGTGTCCTGAGAACATGTACATGCTCTCGGAGTGCAAGTTGTATTGAATAGCCCATATGCCTTTAAAATTACTGTATCCAGCGGCTCTTGTGGCTGATGGTGTGTCCTTGTATTATTATTTTTGCAATCTAAATGTCTGAAAATTTTACTTGCATGGCATAACATTGTGTAGAATCAGGCATATGTTAGCCCTGAAAATGCAGAGGTTTGAGCAACCATGATAATTTTAAGCAGTTTAAGTTTAGGAAAGTGGACAAATTACAAAAAGGTAAAGCTACACAATGTTGAGGAAGGGACGTCCTTCACTCACAGGAGAGCGATGAGGACGAAGAGTAGGAGCGCGGCGACGAAGGAGTACTTGAGTGCGGCGGTGAAAATGGAGGCAGAGATGAGCACCAGCTGCAGCAGCAGCGACGCGCCGGCCCAGATCAGCGCGGCCGTCAGCGCCACCGCCGCGGCGTTGTCCGGGGACGGAGATAGCAGCTCCCCCCATCGTATTTCCAACAGCGCCGGAAGGGAGAGACCCTGGGGCGGCTTCCCGTACCCCTTCTCCGCCGGCGGCCCACTGCCGCCGCCGCCCCCGGAGGCCGCACAGGTGAACTTGAGTCGCCCGAATCGGGGGCGAGAAAGCCCCGTCGGAAGGCGGCGGAGCGGTCGAGGACACCGGGTAGGAAGCAGGGGCGGAATCAGAGTTGGGATGTGTGCCGCCATGGGAAGAGACAGAGAAGAAGGGGGATTGGGGAGATTTTTGCACTTAGCCCTACTTGCTAGGGTCTTTTTTTCACAAAACCACGATCCTAGGATTTTTTTTCACAAGACACCAACCTTTGGGTAATTGTCCGCACAAAACACAGAGACTATTGTAAACTTGTTTTGATAACTAATTAGCTAGCCGGCTCACTGTCAGAATGCCACAACGACTAACGGATCTTCTTTCCAACGAACAGGTCTAGTCTGATCAATTCGAACAGAGTCGGAGTGTCGGGAAATGGTGGTGTGTGCGATTCGACGGCTAGAGCGTGCAACGCACTGGCTGCACGGGCGTGTTCTCCATGACCAAGGTCGAGCCCAACACCAAAGAGCAAAACGGTTTGATTGTGTCAGCAAACAAACCTGCAGTAGCATTGCCAAAATCACACATTTTTTTTGGATTCTTCCTGTTTAGAACTACACCTAACATAGAAGTTCCAAATAATATTAGTAGCACAGATGAAAGCTTATGATGGGGACATCCCATCTATTGATACAATTGTTGTACCTACAGCTACACAAATACAAGGACCCATCACTCGAGCTCGTGCCAAGCAACTTAACTATCAGGTACTTTTGTTTCTTGAAATTATTCCTCATATACATGAGAATATGATGCTGCCTAAATCAGATATGTGTGTTACTCTTAAAAATGATGGACCTAGCATGAACGAGAGGGACAAGCATTGGAGCATGTTCATGCATGAAGATGACAGTAAGCATATGAGGGTTGAAGAGGACGTCGCAAGTGGAGATTTCAGAACTTTGAAGCCACCATAATGGAGATTGAAGGCTTGGATGAAATATTCAAGAATATTATTTCGTAGATTCGTCCATAGCTTAATTTGGTACTGCATCACCTTTATTTTGGGTCAGGCCCATGTTATTTTCGTAGGATTTTTAATAGCCACCAGAGTCCGTATTTGAGGGGGAAATGCCTTTTAGGGTTGGATTCAGTCACCATACCTATGGCTGGCCGAAATCCCACCTTTTCCTCCTTAAATACCCCCCATAGTCATCACTTTAGACCCAAGTTTTGTTTAGACTAAAAGTTAGCCATCATTGCAACTTTGCCAAGACTTGAGTGTCGCCGAGACCTCCTAGACTTTGCACCTATTCAAGATCCCACCATATTCAATAAGGTTTTCATCTTTATTCGCAATATCTTGATTGCAATATTAGTTCTTACTTATTCTTGATTTCAGGTAGGAATTAAGACCCTCGCTGGTCAGGCTGATCGTGCTTCTGCAAGATCAGTAACCTCCCGGAGATTGGCCTAGTTAGTTGGATTGTTAAGCCTGAACTCCACCCAAATCAACTATCATCATCTCATCAAAAGATCGGACACCTTTGCCCTATCAAGTGGTATCAGATTTCAGGTTGCTCGGTGAGATTTTACAGTTTTTCCTAGCGTAGATCTATTTTACCTATAATCCACGAAAAATCCAAAAACACAATTAGAGATTAGATCTATCACATCACCAATCTTCGCCTTGCATTATCTTTTCAGTTTTTGCATCGTTGAATTTGTGTCTACATCATAGCGTCGAATTTGTGTCTACATCATCGCGTCGAGTTGCTGGTCTTAGTGTCTCGTCCCTTAGAGTTTTGAGTTCTGGTCACATTAGTCACTGCCGCCACGATCGCCGATCACCGCCATACACTCACCACCATATTTCGCCATTGCCATATACCCACCGCCATATACCCTGCCACCATAAACCCTAGACTCCGCCACCGCCTTCCTACCGCGACATAGATCCGATCACTTTTTCTACTGTGGCAAAAGTCCGAGTAGAGTTGATTATTTCCTTGTTAGTTTTTTTGCTTCCATATTGATTTCGTGTTGTAATCTAATTGGGGGAGGTGTAAGTATAGGGATGTCCTCATCACCTTGATGTGGTAACGATTATAGGTCGGGCTACATCAGGTCTTGGTTGTGGCCCACCCGCGTGCTCGGCTGGCTCCCCGCGCGGCCTCTCCCCGCCTGGGTCGGCCTCGGCGCGATGGCCCGTTGTGGCATCCGTTGGAGCCCGCCCGCCTGCCTGGCTGGGCCGCGAGGCTCCAGCCCACGAGTGGTGTTGGCTGGTGGCCGCCCAGTGCGGCGCATAGCGCCTGGCCACTGGCCTTCGTGGGCCGCCTGGTCCACACGCTGTAGGTTGTTTTTCTGTTGTTTTTCCTTTTCTAGGGTAATTTCCTCTAGGTCAATTTTCTCCGGGGTTTTGGCCTAACACGAAAGTTGCCCTATAAACTTTATTTTAAATATTTATTTATAATATATTAATTCCCATGTAGTTGGATCGTCAAGCACAAAATCCACCCAAATCGACTATCACCATCTCATCGAAAGATCAGACACCTTTGCCCTATCAAGTGGTATCAGATTCCAGGTTGCTCGGTGAGATTTTACAGTTTTTCCTAGTATAGATCTGTTTTACCTATAACCCACAAAAAATCCAAAAGCACAATTAGAGATTAGATCTATCCCATCACCAATCTTCACCTTGCATTATCTTTTCAGTTTTTACATCATTGAATTTGTGTCTGCATCATCGTGTCGAGTTGTTGGTCTTAGTGTCTCGTCCCTTAGAGTTTCGAGTTCTGGTCACATTAGTCACCGCCGCCATGATAGCCGATCACCGCCATACACTCACCACCATATTCCACCATTGTCATATACCCACCGCCATATTCCGTCGCCATATACCCTAGACTCCGCCACCGCCTTCCTACAGCGACACAGATCCGATCACTTTTCCTACCATGGCACGAGTCCGAGTAGAGTTGATTATTTCCTTGTTAGTTTTGTTTCCTTCCATTTTGATTTCTTGTTGTAATCTAATTTGGGAAGGTGTAAGTATAGGGATGTCCTCATCACCTTGATGTGGTAACGACCGTAGGTCGGGCTACATTAGGTCTTGGCCTGGCCCACCCACGTGTCCGGCTGGCTCCCCACGCGGCCTTGCCCCGCCTAGGCTGGCCTCGGCGTGACAGCACGTTGTGGCGTCCGCTTGAGCCCGCCCGCTTGCCCGGCTGGGCCGCGAGGCTCCGGTCCGCGAGCGGTGATGGCTAGTGGCTGCCCAGTGCGGTGCATAGCGCTTGGCCACTAGCCTTTGTGGGTTGCCTAGCCCACATGTTGTAGGGCAATTTTCTACTGTTTTTCCTTTTCTAGGGTAATTTCCTCTAGGTTAATTCCCTTTGGGGTTTTGGCCTAACAAGGAAGTTGCCCTATAAACTTTAATTTAAATATTTATTTATAATATATTAATTTACAATTAACATACAATAAACATATATATTAAATTGCCATTTATTCGAAAACACTTTTCGGCCTTTTCCTCTCTTCCTTTCTCCGAACATCTTCGGATCTCTCTGCGGAACAATTCTGACTTTCTCTTTCTCTATTGTGATTCTAACTTACGGATAATCTCTCTCATCGTACCCTTAAGTGTATCCCCTCACAGCTCGGGAATGGTACAAACATAATCTCTATCAATGATCAATAGAGGGACCGGGATGCCCATAATGACCCCTGTACATTCCACAATAACAATGTTGTATGAACCGTCAAACGTTGAGTCCAATTCCCTTTGTTTCTCTGATACGACTTGTCCAAGATTCGATCATTGGTATCACATATCTTGTTCAATCTCGTTACCGACAAGTTCTGTTTTATTTGTTACCGTGATATTACATCCCCATGACCTAGACACATGTTGCAACATTTATGGATGTAATCTCACCAAACCGGCCGTATGTATCTTACCCGCCACGTGGGTAAACAAATCCTGCTCTTGAGTATTATGTCATCTACTATTCCTTTAGAATACCTAACGTACACCTTTATGATCACCGTGTCACCGAGTGACGTTTGATGCAGTCAAGGCAGCCTCGGGAAACAGTGAGTAATATGATCTCACAGTTTAAGGAGAAGGAGACTACGTTTCTAGCTATTGCAATGATGAACTCTATGACTTGATCGTGTCGCAATCTTTGAGGAATATTCATCACATCATTCACCAACGATATGACCTTGTTGTCAATTGGCATAAATGCCCCATGATTAGGAAAACTTGATCATTGCTTGACCAACGAACCAATATGAACAAAGGCTACTAGGGACTTGGTTTGTTTCATACCACACTTGTATCAATGTTTCTACTTGATACAGATATAGCATAATATGAAACTATTACGAACTAACTGAGATATGACAATAAAGACTTATTTATTATTTACCTCTAGGGCATATCTCCTTCAGTATGATGTGGTGTAAAGGGGTCGTGTAATCGCTAAATTGTCTTTAGGGATGATAGTTTAAGTGGGAGCTCATTTGTTAATATGATTCAAATTTGAACTCCAATTATGAACTTAGTCTAAGTCATTTGCAAATGTCTTGTAGATTATGACCCATCCCTCAGTTCAGGACACCTTTGGTCCATTAATGAACCATGAGAAACTTAAGTTAGATGAGTCGAATTTCATCGATTGGTACCAATGCCTTAGGAGGATCCTCATAGAAAACCATCTCCTCTATGCCCTTTGTGAACCCTAGGAAGATTTCCCTGATGAATCTGACGGTAGAGAAGATACGACTCTTCATGACCACCGTGATACCTTTATGACCGCCAAGTAAACCATAATCCATGCCATGGAATTTGGCTTGAGGGTGCACTTCCATGAAATCGGTGCATTTGATATGCTCGATGGATTGAAGAGCATGTTCCTAGAACAGATCAGGCACATGCGATATGAGTACATGGACGAGTTTACTTCCGCCAAAATGGAAGAAAACTCTAGCTTAGAAATCCACATGGATAACATGGTAGAGATCCATGAACACCTTGTGGATGCTATAGATGACTGGTTGGATGACGACTTTGCGATAGATGGGGTGTTGCGTACGCTTCCTCCTAGCTACAAAGATGTTATCACCGACTATGTCATGAAGGGGGTATCGTGTACCTTTCATGAGTTCATAGCGAAGCTGAGGACTACCAAGGTCGAACCCAAAGCTGGTATCATCATCAATGGAGAACGTATATGTTGATATAGAAGTAATAAATGTTTCCATGAAACACTTATGCAGTTTCAAGTATTGGATACTTACTCTTGTTTTAATTGAAAATATGCGGTGACCCAGCATACCACTGGATGATGTAGTACACTATATTCGTTGACATAACACCAATGAAACATTGTTCACTAGTATTACATTCCTCAGTGATACAAGAGAAACATAGCAGGTCCAAGAAATGACTATAGATTACATCTCGACTCTTTACAGAAGTTCCAGAGAAGAACTATGTTAAAGAGAGAGGAAGAAATTCTCTACAAAGAAGAACCGGAAATAATAACTCAGAGCTATCTGGCTAAAAAGACTAGCATCTAAACTATCTGGCTTGCAATTGCTACTAAAGAAATGCTCTACATAAGTAGGTTTTATGGCTAGAGTACCTACTCCTATCTACTCAGGAGCTTCATCTTCACTTCGATTGATGTATATATTGACTTCATTGACTTTATTGAAGAACTTGAGCAATCGATGATGGTTTCTTGAGCACAAGGTTGATGTTGATGACGTCTTCCACGACTTAGAACCTAGCAAGGGTTAAGAAGGTATGGTTGAGTATGAGCGTACTCAGCAAGTTCACTAAAAGGAGTGTTTGATGAACTATCTCTACAGCCATAGACCATAGGTCGTAGAAAATGCAGGTTTTCGTAAACATTTCTTCAAAGGTTGATTTTATTCTAAA
Source organism: Avena eriantha (assembly GCA_910589775.1). NCBI lineage: Eukaryota > Viridiplantae > Streptophyta > Magnoliopsida > Poales > Poaceae > Avena > Avena eriantha. The sequence continues at coordinate 375,119,893 of OU342744.1, forward strand.
AACTATGTCTGACAGCCTTCACAGGTTGACCAGAAACTTCATGGGGTTCCTTTGCTGCTATGTTTGTAGCTCCTTCCCGGAACAGGGAGCAACATGTCATAGTTATTACACTCTGCAGAGGTGCGTTGCTTTACCCATGAGAGACCTTAGCCTTGTTACACATCCAAGTCTCGAGCTTATCCACACTTCCTTGCTATGGGGCCCAGTCTAAGATCCAAGCCAATCACTGCCCCTTCATGACCCCGCATGTCCCCTTGGTGTACGCCATGCCCACATCTTGAATTACAGCAATGGTTAGTACAGACCGTCAGATGCCAGAACTATCGTGGGACGTTGAGGCTTCCCACCCATATGCTCCATATCCTCTATGAATTACCAATTAATGCACATTACGAGGATAACAGCCACAACCTAGCCATCCAGATGCATGCGAGAGGAAGAAGATACAACTGACTTCTCCGTCCCATTCCAAATCTCATGGTTAACGCGTAATATACGGCGTGAGAATCACTGGCACATTGGTTGTTAAGTCGTAGATGATACATTACTGTACAATGGTGTTTCCATTGCTAGTTATGATAGATTAACTGATCACCCTGGATCAGTAACCGATACTTCAAGTTAATTATGAAAACAGTGTTTTCGACCTTTTTGAAATACAGGGGATGACAACAGTTGAGTTACAAGCATAGAAAATAATCAAAGGACATGAGCAAGTTGTGAACTTGCCTTTTGTTATTGCAAGATTATGCACTCACGGTCTTCAAGACAATAGAAGATCCAAATTCTGTAAAACAACATCATTGCTCCGGTAAGGACTAATGTTTAAAGAAGCAAGATGCAACAATGCATAAGTAATGTAATGCAATTTGATAAACGCGAATTCCCGAAATAATCGTATCTGATCTAGGGTTTGGAGTTTGTGATGAGTTCTTTGGACTGTGTTGCACTTTTATACCAGCTTCACACATGTGCTTCTTGTTAAGGGTTGTGAGAGTGTGTGAAACAATATGGAAATATAACAAGTAGCATGCAATATTGAAGCACTCAAATGGGGCATGGTATCTATAAGATTTCTTAAGCAAGATTATTAATCAATTAGAGCCTTTATAGAAATGCTTTAAGGATTACTTTTAATGTTTCTTAAAAGAATAACTTTTAAAGAAAATCATACTTAACTAAACAAAAGTAGTTAAACTATAAGTTAACACTCTTAGGCTTTCTTTCTAGTTATAATTCTCAATGAAGAAAGAATTACTTCATTTAAATAAGGACCAAACTAGTAGTTGAGACTTATTTATCTTGGTCATTATATGGTATTATAATTTGTTCACTTCATAATGTTTCTTTAAGGTTAATTAGTAGTAGTATTACTTTTAGTTGATTAGTGGTTTCTTAACTTTAGGATTGAATAGAATCATTTGTCTCCTTATAAATGAGTGGTTATGCTTTGTAAACAAGGAAACAATATTATTTAACTACTTATGAATTACCTTTGTATTTTTAATATATTTATAAACTTGTGGTTGAAATAATAGTAAAGGTTTTAATAAGTCAAAATATTATTCTTGAGGATTTTATATTTGATAAAGTCCCTTTGGAAAATAATATACACTTATTTGTGAATAGTAATTTAAAAAAATATTGTATTTAGGATGTTTTAGACTATTTTTACTTCATAGTAGCATTACTTAAGATAAACACCATTATTAGACCTTTAATGGATAATATTAGGAACATTAGCAATTTTATATATCCTTTTATGAATTATCCATTAAGGAAATAAGTTTAATTCAAGTTTATTGGAGTAATAAACATTTATTTAATTCAAAAGTGGATTATTATATTTTTAACATGTATATATTATTTTTGTGATCATTTTGGTATATTATAAATATTTTTGTGATTTTTAAATAATAAGATATGATTTTTATAAGTTTTATCGCTTTATAATTACTAAATAAATAATAAATACTTAGTTAATTATCACAAAAATGTACAAAATAAGTTTATAAATGTATATTTTGTTTTTCTAATTTTTTTATATGTTATACTTATTTTTATGAATTTGAAATAATAGAATATGCTTTTTTAAAGATTTATCCTTAATAGAATATTTAGTTATAATAATAAGGGTTTTCTATTTTCGTCCCCTCGGGTCCTTAGTTGTACTCAGTTTTTCCCAGCTCCTTAGTTTTTGCTCAGTTTTCCCCATGTCCTTGTCTGAAACCCGCAGAAGGAGCTCGGACGGAAGGAATCCGTTAAGTTGACCGTTCCGTGCTGACGAGTGGGGTCGTGTCGTTTGTGGGGCTGCGTCGTGTGGGCCCGCGTCGTGTGGGGTTGGTAGGAAGGGACCGCGTGGGACAGGACGAGACCGTGTTTTTATGGACGTAGCGTGTGGGGCCGTAGCGTGTGGAGCCGTGTGGGTCCGGGACGTGGGCACGAGTGGTTTCTGTCTCTTTCGCCCAGATTAGCAGTTTTCAATGTACCTTTTTCTTCTCTCTTGCTCGATCTCATTCATATTTGATAGCCCAAATTGGTAGCAAATCTAGAGCAGCTTCTCCTTCTGTTTTTAACGCCATTCATTTCTTTATGCCTTTGTTTTTACCCAATCAGGTAGGAAATCTAGGGCACAAATCCAGAGAAAATATAGGATAAGCTACATACAGTAGCCAACATAGCATAGATATATTCACGACAGATCCAACAGTAGTACTGATAGATACAACATAAGCTACATTTTAGATGAATTTAAGCTGCTCTATAGATAGAGCAGTCACATACAGAGAGTGCAGTAGGAACGTTCAACGCCTCCAGGTAGCGCCTGTGACTCGCTTGGAGGTTGCGCAGGTGAATCCCAAGTGCTTTGTGTTTGGCCATGAACGCATGCACGTTCACGGTCGTTCCAACTCTAGCACCGCATCTGCCAATGGATTCAGCATGGTTCACCAGGTAGTTGAAGTCGGTGGCGCGGAGCTTCCTGTTGCAGAAGGGGCACTTGTAAATGCCTCGAGCAAAGGGGCCATCGTAATGGCCGGACTGCAGCCTCCTGAGGATGTGACGAGTCTTGGTGTGGAAGGACTCGTCGTCGCTGTCGACGTCGCTGCTCTGCACCTGTCACATAGCACCAAAGATCGTGTAAAAAACACGGAGTCAATTGCAACGATGATGGAACAGAGAGTGAACAAAGATCATGCATGATAATATGGGCTCGAAAAAAAGAGGTAACCTCAGTTACATTGGACACACTTATATCGAGGATTTGAGTCAGTAAACCAAAGATCATGCACAACAAATTTGTACACACCAATTGTTTACTGACCAAACCCTGAACCAATTTGTGCCCAAATATTCATCATCATCGGCACAAATCTTAAACAAAAGCAAATCACAAACACTAATAATGCAAGATCTAACACAAAAGGATTGAACTAAGAACAGACGAACCCTAATAACGCAAGATCTAACACAAATGGATTGAACTAGGAACAGACGAACCCTAATAACGCTAGATCTAACACAAAAGGATTGAAATCGGATAAGAACAAGGGAGCAAAGGGTTACCTCCGGCTCGTCGTCGATGATGCTGGTGTCGTAGGGGTTCTCCGGCGCGACGTACAACACTAGTTCGTACGGGTTCCAAGCGACGGGGGCCTGGATGGTGGCAGCAGCCGATGCGCCGGCGGCTGATGCGCCGGTTGCTACGTTGGAAGCAGCGTCAGGGGCCTGGACAGGGGCCGCGGCCGATGCGCTGGCGGCTGATGCGCCGATAATGGGCATCTCATTCTTCTCCATCGCCAGCGGTTTTCTTCGGGGTTTTTTCTTGGGCTCTTCGGTTGTGGAGAAGATGATGGGATAGGAGAGGCGGTTGCAGTGAGAACATGCATCGAGGGAGAGAAAAAGGGCTCTATAAAGACGAAGGCGGCGTGTACCGCAACACGCGTCCGCTATGCACGGCTGCAGCGTGCACCGCGACACGAGTCTAACCCTAGGACGTTTGGTGTACTCAGTTATAACCTCAGGCCTTATACAGAAATTTTATCTGTACTCAGTTTTCCCCTCGAGTACTTAGACTGGCAAGTGCAATATACTCAGTTTTACCCTCAAGTAGCTGGTCAACAGAGAGTCAACGAATGAGATTAACATATCTAATTGAGTCATTTCATGCGCAAAATATCCAAAAAAATAAAAACATAGTGGCACCTACTCATGGAGTCTTCCTACGCAACCTGCCACCTAGTAAACCTTAACAAACATATATAAATCAAATTTTACCACAAATTGCCACTTCTCAGAATCACTAGTGTAGCTATGAAGATGCATGGTTTTCCACTCAAACCCCTTTGCAAAACATCTTCCCCAAAAACATAGTTTGTCTAAATGATGCCATAATTGTCACACTCATGTATATTTGAATTGCAAATAATTTGATGTAGCCCAATATGAATTATATTGTACAAAACACGCATTTTTCATTTTGTAATTCTTTTGTTTGAATCCCTTAGTCTATTTACTATTTATGTGCCCTTGGATTCTTAGTACTACTCAGTTTTGCCCTCAAGTTCTGTCACAAATGCTCTCAGAAGCCCAAACTTATCCTGATTGGTTGAGCCGTTGTCACATGGATCGACTCCACGAACCGTTGATCAACTGATCTAACGGGCAGTATACCCCTCTCCGTCTCTTCGTGTCCACCCCCTCTCTCTCTTTGTGGCCACCCCTCTCTCTCTGTCGGTGGAGAGTGACACCCCTCTATTTATGTGCAATAACGAGTTTGCCACGTAATATAGTTTGCGGATTTTGGTGAATGCATTATTTGTCACCCCTCTAACAATTATCAACTATCTTTAGCTTTCCTTTTCTTTTAGGGAATATAGTTTGGGATATAGTTTTGGTAATTTGAAACGGCCCAAAAGTGGTATAATTTTGGTATAAACATGAGGCATACATATTTGCGGATTTCGGTGAATGCATTATTGTCACCCCTCTAACAATTATCAACTATATTTAGCTTTCCTTTTCTTTTAGGGAATATAGTTTGGGATATAGTTTTGGTAATTTGAAACGGCCCAAAAGTGGTATAATTTTGGTATAAACATGAGGCATACATATTTGCGGATTTCGGTGAATGCATTATTGTCACCCCTCTAACAATTATCAACTATCTTTAGCTTTCCTTTTCTTTTAGGGAATATATTTGGGAATATAGTTTTGGTAATTTTGGTAGAAACATGAGACATACATATTTGGCATATTTGGGGGATTTCGGTGAATGGATTATTTGTCACCCCTCTAACAATTATCAATTTTCTTTAGCATTCCAATATAGTTGGTAATTTCGGTGAATGCACACACTAACTATGCAAACAACTATAAGTACATGTAACTGAATAATGGATTTGTAACAAGGTATCCCTTGTAACAACTTCTAGTGCCTGGTGAGCAATGATAAGAATTCGATCGCAATTATACAACAGAAAAAACAACCAGCCATCAGATTAGCTTGCTTCTTCAACTCGATCAGCTGCCTTAACTACTTGTTCATTTTCTTCAGTTCTCCCTTCACTTCCACCAGTCCTGCATTGGGAGCATTAGGCATAATCGGAACGGCTCCTCTCTCCGCCGGATTCTCTACAGCAAGTCCCCCCTCCCAAATTGTGCTCCCCAATAGCGCCAATTGATTCCTGCAATTGAAGCCTCTGAACGTACACATCGATCCACTCGAAATGCCTACATTTCTTCAGGATCTGAAAACAACAACGTGAACCCTAAATCTCAAATTCAAGGGAATAACAAGAAAATCGAGAGAAAACAGAGAAATTGGAGCGAGATCTAACCTTATCCCCCTCTCTATATGGCAAGTTCTCGCATGCAAGGAACTCACGTCCACGGTTGCCGTTGTCGTCCGTCTTACAGATCGACCGCTTCAGAGGCTCCCGACGTGGGCAGTCAGGGCATCTTGTCAAAGGCACGGGTCCATACTACGGCCATGAAGAACATGAGGTCAAAGAGAAACTAGACATCACCCGCCTGCCGGAGAAGGGCTGCCGCTGGCGGAGAAGAAGAATAATGGGGCGCGGGGAAAGAAAGCGGAAGCAATGGCACAGGCACGGGCGCGGGGAAAGAAAGGGGAAGCAATGGCACGGGCACAGGTGCGGGGCTGGCTCAGGCTCCCATTTTGCAATGGTCACCTGGGTAAGCTATGGGTCCGGCGTGCTAACGTGGACAAGTTGTGGGTCCCACGATGATCTGGATAAGTGGAGACGTGTCCACTACGGGGCACCAACATCGGCCCCACTTGCCAGCACCAACCAACGTCAACTAAACGGGAATCCTCCGTCCGAGCTCCTTCTGTGGGTTTCAGACAAGGGATTGGGGAAAACTGAGGAAAAACTAAGGAGCTGGGGAAAACTGAGTACAACTAAGGACCCAAGGGCACGGAAATAGAAAACCCTAATAATAATAATAATTATTTTATGTAAGTTGAAAAATAAAATATAATAATAGGTTTATATTATAGAGTTTGTTTTTCTAAACATTTAGATATATTATATAGATTTTTCTAAGTTATAAAATAAAAGATATTGATTTAATAAGATTTAATCATTTTCTGGAATTATTAAAATAAAACAAATAAATGATCTATTGCATCATTGCTGACATCAGCCTTCTACTAGATCTTTTTACACCGAACCTAATCTAACCAAAGGCACATACATGTGGGACATAGGCCACGTCAGCGTGGACTGGTCAAACGGGCTGAGGTGGCCGAGGGTGACGCAAGTGTGATGTCACGATGGCGTCACCTCGCCGGTGACGTTCGGATGGGAAAAGGCAGCGACGATTGGGAGGGTTTTGGCAGGCTCGACTGGGGTGGTTTGAAAGAGGAGAGCAAGGTGAACTTGCTGGTGGTGGCGCCGCTACGAAATGGTCACTGGAGCAGCATCGACGATGAGCAACTATGGCGACAACGGTCGGAACACGGCGGCACGCGACTATGAGATGCCCGCAAACAAATGGAGACCATAGGGGAACTCGCAAGCTTACCTGATGGTGTTGGGGACGATGAGGAGGACGAAGGAGGTCGGAGACGATGACACGGACAACGGCGGACCTCGTCGGAGATGATGGAGATGATGATGTGGGGCTCGATTCCAGGAACCCTGGCTCGATTCCTCTAGTTGGTCGATGCAGGAGAGCACGGCGGTGCTTGTGGCATACTTGGATGGCCACGGGGAAGGCTAGAACGGCGGGAATCATCGATAGCCCGAAGCTAGGGTTTCGGCCCCTTCTGTGGAGAGGATAAGAGAGAGAGATAGCGAGGGCGAGAGAGGGGAAATGGGGATGAGGATGACCGAGGCATCGTGGTGGCGGTCTTATCTCCATCTCCGCTAGACGATGATGGCAGCGGGTATCGCAACGCGATGAGAGTCGACGACGGCAGCGACGGATAGCGAGTTGCCTGTCTACGTGAGGATGACGACAATGCGGACATTTGCAGAAAACCCCTGGATTGATTTTTGTCTCAACCCGTAGTCCTCCTCTAGTCCCACATGTCAGTAAGAGGGAGATGGACGAACCGGGTTGGTACTAGGCTTTTGCAAAGTGGGCGGTTTTTACTTTCTACTACTCGCGGAGTGAGCATAGGCGATGGGCCGTGGTGGATTGGTCCGGCTGGCAGACCCTTCTCTCTCCTTTTCTATTTCTATTTTTATTTCTATTTTTTTTAAATTTTCATTTCAAATATGATTTCTACAAGGGTTTGAATATCCAGAAATTTTGTGGCATATTCAAAAGGTTTAGAGAGTCATTCTATTAAACATATTTCAATTTTTCATTATATATTTTCGAAATTCATGAATATATGAAAGGTTATTTTAGAGAAAAGTTATTAATAGGAATTAGGGTTTTAGAGATTTACTTTCTATAGGAAAATCTTATAGAAATGATTCGTATTTCCACTTAATGAATGTAATGGTAGTGGTTTAAGATGGCCAATGAGGTATATAGTATTCTATTCAAGCTTAATCTCATATAAGGATTAATGTAGAAACCTTATAATGAATTATATCTTAGGGTTCATAATTTGGTGGTTTAAATTTTAGGGTTCTTTGAAGTTGGGAATTTCTTTTATTCCAAATTCATTACAATTGCGTCACAACTATTCTACTTACTTTCAAAGTAGGCATGGATCACTTCTTGACCTAGTTGTTCATTACTTTCTTAAGCGTGGCTAATGTGTTGATAAAAGTTCATTATATAATGGTGAATAACCATTGTCATTCATGTGGCACAAGTGATCTCAATTGCCCAGCAACATTTACTTGGGTTTATAATACTACACTTACTATGGATCCCTAGAGGACACACTACCCTCAAGTTTATTAGTGAATGTTGCTAGGAATCAAGGTTCAAAGATTGCTCCTAACTTTATAACCCTGAATGTTATCTCGACTTAGAGTGAGCTACAAAGATTACTTATTAATGTGACCTTGATGGTTCATGGGTCTAAGTATCTATTAAGGTTTAAGGCAATAAGGTGGACAAGGCTTCCATCTATAAACACTCATCTTGTTCTCTAATTACCTTTTCGAAGCTTTATTTATCCAAGAGTATTGTTCAATGGTTACCTAGGAATAGGAAATGGTTCCACTATCAATTTAATTTTAGGGTTTTGAACTGTAACATCCCAAATCTTTAATCCAAGTTATCAAGATCCAAATCACCCAATTTAAGGTTAACAAAAACTTTTTCCCATTTAAATAATTAAGCATGCATATGTGTGTTGCATTAATATGGAATTGATGTGAATTGCCATGTTTGTTTGTTCTAATGGTTGTAAAATGATTCTAAGGTGAATGCCACATCATCTAGATCATTTCCAAGCAAAATTCAAAGAAAAATAAATCAAATAGAATTAATAAATGGAAATGGTCACTTTGGCCATTTTAATCAACTAGGTCACTTTAGGTGTTCCTAGCACTCGAATTCAAACACAAACAATTATGGATCTTTGCACCCCTTGCTACTACAAGTAAAGATGTACCAAGTCCCACCTTGTGATCTTACAAAAACATTCAAACTCTAATTTTAAATGACATTTGAAAATGGAATCAAGTGTATGTATCTAGATGCCACTTTTTCAAAAACCACTCAAATGAGTTAAACTTGACAAATCCCAGGAACCAGAGATGCTCAAGCATAAGACCAACAACTCCACAAAAATCATTTCAAAATTCAAAACTTTGTTTCATGCGGCCATTATGTCGAACAGATGGCATGCACAAAAATTCTGCCTAACTAACACTATTTAGTGATCAATGCATTGTCGAGTATTTGGGCTCATTTTGGTCCCCTGGTCTCCCCTAGCTCTAACCAGCCCATAACCAACCTACCCTTTGGCCTAGAGCACCAGTGTTGCGCCGCCCATTCTTGGTCGCCACCGGCCGAGCGTGGGCAACGTGCCATAGACCACGTCGTGCCAATACAGCACCGCCACTAGCTCCGCCACACCCTACCGTAACCCCCTGTCCACACCATGGCCGCAGCCAGCCCCTGGACCACCTCACATCGCTCGCGCCCACTGCCTCTGCGCCGTGCCCAGCTCACGCTAGAGCTCCGTCCCCGACAGCCTCGCGCAAGCCACGCCGTGCTCCCAACTCGCGTGCATTGCTCCGCCATAACCCCAGCACCCCGCCAGACACGCCCTTCTCCCGCCGCACGACCAGTAGCCACCGACCACCGCGTCGAGCACCGCCTCTTTCGTGCAAAGCGCCAGCCTCTCCCGACCATCTTCCACCGCCCCTAGAGTCGCCTTCAAGTCACAGAGGACCGCCAGGAGGCAAGCTACCGTCCGCCTACCCAGCCCACGCCTCTAGCGCCTTGTACCGCCGTCACCGACGAGCTCACCGTCGCCCTCTCGGTCCCCTCGTCGAGCCTATATAAGGATCCCTCCCAAGCACCATCTCTTCACACCACTCAGCTCCCCCCTCACCACTGATCATTCCCCACATCTCGCTGGAGCCGTTCGAGCAGCCAGTCGCCGGAATTGCACTAGAGTTAGCCGCAGTAGAGGAGGAGACGCCCCCATCGATTTCGTCCACCCCAGGAGGTGTCGTGACCTCGCCTGAGTCCGCCGTCGTCGTCTCGTTCGATCGCCCCCATCTCCGCACTCGCTAGAGCCCTGGTATGCCCCCACTGCACCCCCACCGAGCCGCTAGGGTTCCACCTCGCCGGTGACCCGTCCGTCGTCGACGACGAGCCATAGCCGTAGATCCTAGTTCTAATCGTGCGGTCCACGTTGCCCCGTACCGCTTCGTGTTATAAGAGCCACTGACATGCTGGACCCCCTATCAGCTGTCCTCAGCGCCGCGGAGTGAAACCGGGCCGGCCCATTAGTTTTCCCACGCAACCTAGTAGATTCAAATAAATCTTTTTTTAGAAGTAAAATAGTTTCTGTCCCCTAATTTAAAAATCAATTTAGAGAGTTCTTCTTAACCAAATTGAATGATTCAAATTTTTCTAGAAAGATAATAAAAATATCTATCCAAGCCCGTTGGATTTAAATCATTTAGAGTTATAGATCACATATAGCAAAAATAACAAGACAAAGACTTTTCTGCATTCAAACATTTTTCAAAAATCAACCATAATAGCTTTTGAGTTGTTTCCACCTCTAAAAAATGACATTTGAATATACCTATCTGAATATGCAATACTATTTAGGTTTGCATGTAGTAACTTTGGACTAGTACCAAAAAATGCTATATAGGCCTTTCTAGTCACTTTAAATTATTAAATATTAAACTTAAACTTATTAAAATGTGATCCAACATTTAAATCACATTCCCATGTATTAGAATATGTGGTGATGACATGTGTCCACATGATCCCATATTTTAAATGGAGAATATTAAAACTTAATTAATTTCAATGAGTAGAAATTACTTTTCCCAAATAAAATAAATGAAACTAGTCATTAAACCTTGTGATGTTTGTGATGATACTAGATCATCAAATGTGTGCCTTAGAGTGCTAAATAGACTAGTTAAGTATTGTTTGGTGACTGTGTATTCCGTATGTATTTATAGACGATAGTACCGACCAAGTCTTCGAGGAGAAGGAGTTCTACCCCGAGGAAGAAGAAGAGAACTTCAACCATTGCACCAATCAAGGCAAGCTATTATTGGAATGCTAATACTTGCAAGCCCTCACTAGATACAAGATGACCTAATCAAGATGCAATAGGCATGCTTTGGTTATACCCCTTTAACTTATACCTACCCTAAGTTTTCTTACAAGCTTTACTTTCTTTTACTTTACCAAAGTTCTTTACTTTGTTTATAGATAACATAAAGAGTATAAAACTTGGCCTATCTAGTTAGACTTAGATGTCATTCTATGGCATGAGATTGACATTAGCATCCCACATTAGTGAACACTCTTAACTTAGTGATTGGAGCCAAACCAAAAACTTGATCACTTTAGATGGGAATACTTGGTGAAAATGACTTGTGAAAACGATGGAATGATGAGTCATTCTATTGAGATGGTTTGACATGTGTTGAGAAACACAAATGGTTTATGATGATGAAAATGTTGAGGCATGATCCTTAGCCCTTTATAAAAATTGATGGTTGGGTTCGGATGCGATACCATTCCAATTTTACCGTACAGCCACAATACCTGAATTGGGTAAGGCTTAGCCAGAAGTTTATATGCATTAGTATTAGTTCCCTCGCGGGAGAGGTTTGAGCTGAGGCTACCTCTCAATGTTGTCCACCTATGCAGTGCCCAGGATGGCAGATGTCCATGGCTGGGAGGCCAAGCTCATAGGCGAGGTGCTTATACTAGAGTGTGTAAAGGAAAGGTTATGTTTGATTATCTGCATACTAAGTATGATGATTCAGGGTTATCCCTGATAGATGTATCGAATTTTGTGGTGAAAGTGAACCACCTCTGTAGAGTGTCAAACTATTCGAATAGCCGCGGCTGTGGTTATGGACAGTTGGAGTGGCCATACTGTTCCGTTGTCAGATTTTTTCAAAATGACTTATAAAATGAATCGTGACATGACTTGACCACAACAGAGTTGTGACGATGACAACTAAGTTCCCACTTAGGTGTTTTTAAATTTATTTTATCTTTCTTTGTTTCTGAACTCAGCTTAGGTTTCAAACTTAAGTTTACAAATAAACTTAGCACTTAGCGTTCCTACCTAAACTACCTTACTTGTTAGTGATAGTTTGCGAGTACTTAAAGAGTACTCATGGCTTTTGTCCCTGGCTATTCTCGTGGCCAGACTATGAGGAGAACTATCCGGAAGAAGGACATCAGGACGGCTATGACAACTAGGATCATCTCCCATCGTCAGCATTGCCTGTGACACTGAAGATGGAGCCCACCGCTATGCTTATATTTCCGCTACTTGTTTGTACTAAGACTGGATCATGAGATCCTTATTTGTGTAAGACCTTATTATGGTTTGTAATGGATGATGTACTGTGATATCCAATCTATTATGTCTTGCAAAAATGGTAATCCTAGGATTCCGATGTATGGCATAACAGGCATCTGGAATTAAAAATACGTGTGTTGCCAAGTTCGTATCAGAGCCATCCTGACCATAGGATACCGTAGTTAGAATGGACGTCCGAACAAAAACTTAGTTTCAAAAACAAAGAACTGAGTATTTATAAAAACAAAAATTCTTACATTCCCACATAAAATTCGGCACACTTGATTGATGTCTACGCACTTCTATTCTTGTAGACAGTTGTTGGGCCTCCAAGTGTAGAGGTTTGTAGAACATAAGCAAGCTTTCCCTTAAGTGGATCACCCAAGGTTTATCGATCTCAGGGAGGAAGTGGTCAAAGGTATCCCCTCTCAAGCAACCATGCAATCAAGATACAAGAAGTCTCTTATGTCCCCAACACACCCAATACACTTGTCAGGTGTATAGGTGCACTAGTTCGGTGAAGAGATAAAATACAAGTGGTATGGATATAAGACAACGGTGCTAGAAAATATTGATGGCGTAGAAGAGACTAAAGGCAAACTGAAATAAAGATGGAAGCAAGCAAACATGTAACCGATCTAGTTGCAAACATTGTTTCAATGCTTAGAAACAAGGCCTAGGGATCATACTTTCACTAGTGAACACTCTCATATACATATCTTCTCTTTATGATACTACTCTGAACTACTCTCTGGTTGGAAACTCTAATCCATGGTAGGGCTATAACAACACACCTCAAAATAAGCCTTTCCCATCTAGATAACCCCACACTATCACCTTGAGCACTAGATGGTTCCAACAAACACCACAATTTCATAAAGACATCCAACTCCAAATATAACTCATAAGAAGTATTTGTAATCTCTAGCCTAAGTGCCACCATGGTGTGCACGCTATCACTTTCACACACATGGGGAGAGCAGAGATCTATTAAAGCACTTGAGTAGCAAGGTAGATCTACTTGATTACAAAACTCATGATCACAACATGATCATGCATAGAGAGAGATGAACACATAGCTACCGGTAGAACCCTTAGCCTCGAGAGAGAACTACTCCCTCCTCATCATGGGAATCAACAATGGTGATGCAGATGGTGGTGGAGATCGATGGAGATGGCTCCGGGGGCACTTCCCCGTCCCGGCAGGGTGCCAGAATAGAGACTTTCTGTCCCTCGAATCTCCCCTTTGGTGGCGGCGGCACTGCGGAACTTTTCGTGGCTGGAGGCTTGTCGATTTAGGGTTTTTGCATTGGGAGGCATCTTATAGGCGAAGAGGCAAGGTCGGTGGGCGGCCAGAGGGCCCACACCACCTAGTGGCGCAGCCAGGGCTAGCCCGCGCCACCATATGGTGTGCCCACCCCGGTGCGCTACTCCGTCTCTGCTTCGTGTTTTCGTGTTGCTCCAGGAAAATAGGCATATTGGCTTTTGTCCCGTCCAATTCCGAGAATATTGATTTTCTTCCTTTTCTGGAACCAAAAACAGAAGAAAACAAGCAACTGGCACTGTGGCATCTTATTAATAGGTTAGTCCTAGAAAACATATAAAAATACCTCAAAATGTTGACAAATCAGAGCAAAGTAGATACTAAACAAGCATGGAACATCAAAAATTATAGATACGTTTGCAACGTATCAACATCCCCAAGCTTAACTCCTGCTCGTCCCCGAGTAGGTAAGTGATAAAAAGAACGAATAATTTTTGAGGTGACATGCACCATCATAAACTTGATCAAAGTATTTGTAAAACATTGATAGATGGTATCATAGTACTTCAGCATAGCATGAAAGATATAGTTCTAACAATGAGACATAGCAACTATGTTGTAACATGAAAAGGCACAAACAAAAGATTCATGAATAACAATGCTTTGCAAGACGTTGTTTGTTTCACATAAAGAAAACATAGCATAGTGGCATTCAACTTGTCCCTCATAGTGTAGCAAACATAAATGCATAGGACACCTTCAAAGTTCATAAGAGGGACTAGATACAAGTAGTTTAAGAACAAGCAATATCAAGTTATGCATCAATCAACAAGTCTTGGGACAATGCACATAGAACTACGAATGGCCACTATGCTCTCAAAGTAGGTGCATAAAGGTAGAAGGTGGAGACTCAACATAAAAGTAAAAGAAAGGCCTTCATAGAAGGAAGCAGGGATTCAAGTATCATAAGGAGCTTCCAAAAATTATGGTACTTATTAGCTTTCAGCTCTCATTGCCCCTATCATAAGCATCTTGAAGTGATTAAGGTTAAAGTGAACAAACTATGGAGTATATGCTTGACAAAGTATAAGTTGGCAATCTCATGTCCCTTGAATACGAGGGCCGCTCCTCATGCTACTCAAGTTTAGTTACCGGTAAGTTCTTGTCATAGTAAGTACATGTGTATCATAGAGAACCGCCAACGGGGTACCCCTTGCCCGATGATACGGAAGAATCCCCATATCAAAATGACAAGGCAACCAGACAACGAGCATCTAAGAAATCTTCTTATTTACCATGGGAAAATGGTGCTTTTTTCTCTCTTTCCTTTTTTCTCATATCTTTTTTTTGTTTTTCTCTTTTCTCAATAACTGACTCTTTTTTTATAAGAAGAATGCTTCATAGACAACTCATTATGGTTACGCTGCAGGTTTCCACCATGACGGAATGGATTAGACCAGCGGCCTAGGCGTTTCTCTAACACACATACATAATTCCATGGACTTACAAGCTCCCCTTTCATTTCACACCGACGAGATCCATAGATAAAAGAGCATGATATCAACTAGGTACAAAGTACAAGTGCAATGTTGAAAGCGTTCCCCATGACAGCATGGTTCTGCTAATCCCCAACATATAAGTGCAAGCATATACAACATAGACGACACAATGGTTCAAGTTTATTAAGGGCAAGAAAAGTAAAGTGTGCCATCAAGTTCGTGAGAGCTTTAATCACTAGTTTTCTCATAACAAGTTTAATTCGGAAGGTAGATAAAACATGAATATACTTGGAATAGCAAATGCTAATAGGTAGGTATGGTGGACTCTTTGGAATAACTTGGTTTTATTTGGTGTTGGATGCATGAGTGGAACTCATACTTGGTTATGGAGGCTAGCAAAAGACTGTGATCGACAAACTAAGAGAGCAATAATGGCCATAATCATGCAAAGCAACAAAAAATCATTAATTAAAGCATAAAGTGATATTACAAGTTGAAAACTAAAGGATCATAAAGGCTATGGTGACTTAGGATAGTCATAACATGGTGTGAGCTTGTGCCAAGTCAACCCAAATAAAGCATCAAAGGAGAATACCACAATACTATGCTTTAATATGCTAAAACAACGCATGATTCTTTCAAGGAACATTAAGCAATCTCAATTGTTTATAACATGTCATGCTACAACAATAAATCACTAAGCATAAATACAAAACAATATGAAGCATGACATGATAAAGCATAGGCCACAGTCAAAAACAAGCTCCTTTTTGTACCATTATAAGCATGAAGCTTCCTACTCTTTTCCAACACCAATCGACTTATTCGAAACAACTCACAAAGATAATAATAAATAAAGATTAGTGAGCTTGTCTCACAGATCCACAAATAAGAACTAAAAATGTCTAAGCTAAAAGCACTAGAAAACTAAGGCTAAAGACAGTGCTAGCAAAAGAGAACACTCACAAACCGATAAGAATGAAAACTAGAGTGTTCTAGGCAATGAATAACGGGGTGTGTCTCTCTCCAAAAGAAGTGTGTTGGGATCCAACCAACTTATTTAAGCAAACTAATAAAACCATGCAAACAAAAACTAAAAACAAAGACGCTCCAAGAACAACACAACTGTGCATGAAATAATAAAAATGAAGTGTTTGGAAGAACCTGAGATTTTTATTGATGAAGAAGGGGATGCCTTGGGCATCCCAAGGCATCCCCAGGCTTTGATGCTTGTACTTCTTGGATATTTCTTGGGGTGACACGGATGTCATCCCCAAGCTTGAGCTTTAGTCCATTCTTCACCTCATTACACCATTCTCTCCTTACACCTGAAATTTTTCCTTCATACAAAACTTCACACAATCTTTATTAGCAACATTAGTGTACTCAAGATAATAAGTCTTTGGGTTCAGTTTCAACACAAATAAAACTTCCATTAAAACACAAGCTACTGTAGCTCTTCCCTCAAAAATCTCAATTCCCCAAAAGGAATCCAAAAAGGAATCAACAAGAAGCAAATGCAAATAATGGCAGAAATCTGTCAAAACAGACCAGCAGGTAAAAACCAATTTTTTCGAAGACCTTCTGTTGCTCAAATCGAAAAGTGTTGAACTGAAGAAAGTTATATAACAACCTGGGGCAGAATCACAAAAATTTATGCCTTAAAACGACGTACAAATATTTTACACGAATTTTTACGGTGAAGCACAAAAATCTGTTTCAGAACAACAACTTTCCCAAGCATTACTTCTCTCTCATTAGAGGTTACTCTTGGCACAAAAAGCTAATAAAAAGGATAAGGAGCGGTTATTACAGAGGTAATAACTTCTAAGACTCATCTAAAACTTTTGGGTTATCTCCCAATAAGTACTTTTGTCGTGGTGGTGTCACGGCAGATGCCATGTATAGGCTAAAGGTGGGGACTAATACACGCTAGGGGAATCCAGGGAGGGATAGTGAAGTGATTCTCCACACAAGAGCTAGTATTGATTTACTTCCAAGGTTACAAGTGCTCCTAGAGCTGTGTTGGCGAGAGGAGGAAGAAGGAGCTCTCTTACTCTCACCATAGATCTCACCTGAAACCCTCGACCTTAACCGAATCGTACAGAAACCAACCGCCCACCCCTTCTACAGAAGCCCTAGCCCCCCTTTTATAGGGGAGGATCGGTTTCTGCCTAGGGAATACGTGGAGGCATATTCCTAAGAATATGCCTCCTCCCAAAGTGGTAAGCCGACCGGGTGCTTTTTCCCCCGCGTCACACATGCTTTAGCTGTGTGAGCCACTGCGGCGCCCTCGTCAGCTGACACGGGCATCGCCACGCTTGTCGGCCACGCCCCGGTGGTCCTGTCCTTGCTCGCTTCGCTCAGGCAGTGCGTACCGGGGCTCCTTTTGACCTGCGAGATTCCTTCCTTCTCCTAGAAGCTTGCTGCGACCCGGATGATGGTTCATCCGGACACACCCTTTCCTGCATACAGGTAAAACATACACTTCCGACTTACCGCTTAAGTCGGATGAGGGCTAGTTAGGCGAATGCCCCCAGGTCCGGATTACCCCGTGATTCGGCCTGCCTTGAGGTGACCCGGCCAGCATCTGCTTTGGCCTTGCCGAACCTCGGCTAACTCGGCCTTTATACCCCGGCGTGACCCTACCCGGGGTATCCCCCCAACATTAGTCCCCGAAGCTGGTGCGGTCTTAGCCGCCTTGGCCGCTAAGGCCACACCAGGTTCCATTTTGTGCCCCTATCGTTGTTGCCGAGTTACCTCTGTACCCCGGACAGCTTGGATTTACGTTCCCTTCGCACATTGCAAGTTTTCATTTGCCGGCCGGGTTACCACAGTTCCATCCGGGTCTTACTTCCTTCTCTCGTACGCTAGCCCATGTGAAGGATAATCATTATGTCGTCTTATTTTAAGGGACGGTACAGTAACCGCCGTAGTAATTGTCAGTTATCACTGTGCGCAGGTCACGTCACGCTTGCCTCCTCGTTTACTGCATCAGTGCGTCACGTCACAGGACTCTCTCCGCCCTGTGGCCTTCCGTGTGGCTCCTTACTGATTGGTCCGAATGGGTAATACACGGCCACAACGTGTGGCCGGTCCACAGGGTGCGATCCCACTCACCCTTGATGGGAGTGGTTAAATAGCGGAGGGGTGCGTCCCTTAGGCTTTTCCCCCTCCGCACCCCTCTGCCCGCTGCTCTTCCTCTTCGTCTTCCTCGCGACCGCGCCGCCGCCAGCACTGCCAAAAAGCAGCGTCGCTGCCGCACTTCTCCGTTGCGCCTCTGCATCACCGTCACTGCGACGCAAATCTCCCGCTATGGGTCCTCGTCAATCCAAGCCACTGTCCCCCGCCGCCTCTAGCGCCAGCGAGGGCTTCGAGGAGCAGATGGCGGAAGAAGAACTCGCCATTGCTGAGCAAGAGATGGAGGAGGACGCCGCTGCTACGGACCGTGGCGCATGGGCCGGCTCCTGGGTCTGCCAGGACGATCTGGACTAGCTCTACCGGACCAGACGTATCCCTATCGGCGTCGCCGCTCGCCTCGCCTCTGCCGAGCTAGCTCCTTCACCCAATCCCGGGGAGTTCGTCGTGTTCCTGTCTCACTTTCAACGGGGCTTCGGACTCCCGGTGAGTGATTTCTTCCACGATTGGCTCAGCACCTACCATCTCTAGCCGCACCATCTTCCAGCCAATGCCATTACTTCTCTCTCTGCCTTTGCTTCTACAATCGAAGGCTACGCCGGATAATGGCCCACGACGGAGCTGTGGATCCGGTTTTTCGCCCTTCGTCGCAACGTTATTCCCGACATCCACACTGATCCGGAGGACAAGCGGCTCACTCAGTTTGGAGCGGCCTCCATCTCACCCCGGAGGTTCTCTGTTTTCCCCCGGGTCACAGGGCTAGAATCCTGCAAAGGGTGGGCCCGGACGTTCTTTTACGTCCGGAACACGGGCACCGAAGATTTGATCCGGTTGCTCCCCTATACACCGGGTCTGCCGAACACGGATCTGTGGGACGCTGTTCCCAGGAAACCTACCGCCCTGGCCAACCAAGTGAACAAAAGGTTTGCGGAGCTGAAAGAGCTCGGGTTGCGCAACGAGGATGCAATGATTACTTTCGTGCGCAACCGAATCTCCCCTCTCCAGAAGCGCATCCACAAGGTGTGCCATATGAGCTACGGCCGCGATCCCAACCGGACTTCATCTTTCGAACTGAACAACACGGAGATCTTTCGCCGGGTTAAGGCTCTCTTCACCACTCATAAGGACTTCTCCTCTGACTGGACTTGGGGGATTGAGCATTTCTGCCGTGACCGGCTTCCTCCCGCGGTAAGTTTCATATTGCAAACTTACCGCGGACTAATCACGTGTCTGTTATTGTTGCATTTTTGAC
This sequence comes from Avena eriantha, assembly GCA_910589775.1. Lineage (NCBI taxonomy): Eukaryota > Viridiplantae > Streptophyta > Magnoliopsida > Poales > Poaceae > Avena > Avena eriantha. Next base: position 375,139,503 of record OU342744.1, read on the forward strand.
TCATTTGTTTACTCTTTTCCCCAGCTATTCCTTCAGCAGACGCTCGAGGACGGCACTGATCCGACCCTTAAGTGGGCACCGGACCGGGCGACTTCGGACGAGGAGGAGCCAGACCAAGAGATGTTTCTCCCCATGACCGACGCCACGAAACGACCCACGGGTAACTTCTCTTCTGCTAGAGATTGGCCCGATGATGAAGATTACTCGGATATCAAGATAATTGAACCCTTTGAGGCTGTCCCCCTTTCTTTTGCTTTTCCGCCATCAGCTTACCTCGGTGGTCATATCCACGAGGATCCTCCCCTCGCTACGGACGAGCCAGTTCCAGTGGCATCAAAGAAAAAGCGCGGGGCTTCCTCAAGCTCTTCCTCCGGACCTTCCTAGCCCGTTAAAAGGCGAAAGAAGGCCCCAGCACGAAGGGCTCGGAAACCCAGAGCAGCCGAAACCTCGGATGCGTATGTCCTTCTTTCTTCTGTAACTCGTTCATCCTTACTTCGTCGTAATTTTTCTTCTGACGTTACTTGATTTCACAGGGCTCCGGTGGAGGTCCCTCAAAGTGGATCCAGTATCTCATCACCTCTCTGGGCTAGCCCTTCACCCCGTCGTGACGACGAGTCACGTCTGCTGAGCCCTATTCCGGAGAGCTCTGCGGCCGCTCCGGGTCATCCTGGGGCGGGGGGAACTGGCCCAGCCAGAGCAACGGCACCCACTACCTCGGTAACGCCACAACCAGCAGCCACTAAGGCTACCTTGACTCCAGCATCTGTTCCAGTACCAGCACCAACTCCAACCTCGGCAGCAGCACCAACTCCGGCAGCGAAAACATCAGCGCCGGCACCAAGTCCATCAACGAGAGTACCAACGCCCAATTCCTCTGCATCTTCCGAGTCCTCTCAACCTCGGCAGGGAAAAACCGCTGCCACGGCTTCTTCTTCCCAGCAAGCCAAGGGCAAGAAGATTCAAGATGCTGCCAAGCCCAGTGCTGCCGAGCCTGGGCAACGCACCCTTGAGTCCATGCTCCCCAAGAAGACATCAGCGGCAAAGGACGCGCCTGCTGAGCCAACCGAAGCCCAGCAGTTGGTTCTGCACACCAGCCCTGCCCTTGCCTTGGTGGAGAGGAAGGAAGCACATGCTAAGGGTTTGGTGACGCCTCATATGCCCATAGGTGAACGGTACCCCCTGAGCCTGATGGAGTTTGTCATGAACTGGAACAAGGCCGAGGTAGTCCATGAATCTGATCAAGTGAATACCGCCGCCAAGGCCATTAACCTCACTGGTCGAATGATGGAGGTACGTTGCTCCCTCCTTTGCAAATTGTAGATAATAACCATTAGTCGCCGAGCCTCCGGGGGAGTAACTTGTTACTCGGCCGGATGCTCTTTTATAGAACTAACGTAGCTCCATGATAACCTTAAAGATGCACACTGCTAGAGCCGGGTTAAGTTCCACTTGGCCCGGATTTTACTACACTTCGAACATGCACACACCTAGAGCCGGGTTAAGTTCCACTTGGCCTGGATTTTAGTACACTTCGAACATGCACACACCTAGAGCCGGGTTAAGTTCCACTTGGCCCGGATTTTAGTACACTTCGAACATGCACACACCTAGAGCCGGGTTAAGTTCCACTTGGCCCGGATTTTAGTACACTTCGAACATGCACACACCTAGAGCCGGGTTAAGTTCCACTTGGCCCGGATTTTAGTACACTTCGAACATGCACACACCTAGAGCCGGGTTAAGTTCCACTTGGCCCGGATTTTAGTACACTTCGAACATGCACACACCTAGAGCCGGGTTAAGTTCCACTTGGCCCGGATTTTAGTACACTTCGAACATGCACACACCTAGAGCCGGGTTAAGTTCCACTTGGCCTGGATTTTAGTACACTTCGAACATGCACACACAGTTGACTAAGTTTCTATGTATCTTTTAGGTGACCACCAACCGCCGAAGTGCTGAATTTCAGCGCTTGTTGGATACGCACAAAAATCTTCGCACGAAACAGGCTGCACTCATCGCGGAGTACGAGAAAAGGGGTAAATTTCTTTATTTAACACTCCTTCATTTCCCTTCCACTTCATTTGCCGAACTGATCTGATTGTTCGGTTTTCGCAGCTGGGGTGGAAGCTGAAAACAAAATAATGCGGAAGAACTTGGAGCAGATCAAGGGTACGTCCTTGTTGTCTGTCTTTACCATGGTTTTCATCATCTTACCTCCTTGGCTCGGCAAACATTCATACCTCGGCTCTGCCGAGCCAACACACGGTTTCAGCATTGCTTGAAGAAAGTGTGCATGTGCCTGACATGATGCTGCATTTTCTCGAACAAGCAGGACATCACCAAGCCGATCTGAAGAAGAAAGATGATGAGCTCGCCCTCCTCCGGACCAAATACGACGAGATAGCCAAGCTCGAAGCTGAAATGGCTAAGATGAAGGCGCAACACCAAACCGAGCTGAAAAGGGTTGGCCAGGACTACGCCGAAGAATGCGAGCGCCTCAAACTCCAAAGTGCTAAGGACCGTGAGCTTCTTCAGGAAGCCGAAGTCAAACTTGAGTCGGCAAATGCTGAGCTCGAGCAGCTTCGGAAGAGGCGTGATGCTTGCATCAAGGAGTTGACCCGGATTCACAGTCATATCTCACGTAACTTCTTTTTCTTTATCTGCCTTATTTCTCCGGGTTACTTCATATGCCTTGTTTTCTCAACTTTGTCCTTTGCCTTGTTTCCCAGGCCACTTTCCAGAGGGTACTGCCATTGCAAGTGCTGTTGTCGCCAAGTTCCGCCGAGAAAGGGGTACTCCGGTCGCTGCTGAGGGTGAGAGCATTCCCTTTGACATGGAGGACCTGTTGGTCAGCCTGTCATCTCGCGTGGAAATTATTAAGAACTACGGCAGGGACCTCCTCGATGTTTCAGTCCGGGTCTTCAACGCCTTCTGGCCCGCCGATGATGCTCCGGAGAGAGTCACACAGCTCGCTGAAAGACTGTCGGAAATTGAGACCTAGCTCGACCTCTGGCGAGAATCTGCTGGACGCGCTGCTGTCGATACCGTCCTTCACCACATTTTGACGTGGTATGAAAAGATAGATCTCAGCCTCCTCACACGCCTACGCACCGGGTCCAAATGGACAGATGACCCGGAGTGGGTAGCTCGGCGCCAGGCTTGCGCCCACAGCCTCATCGAATATGCCCCCATTCATGAATGGACTGAGGGTCCGAGCTTCCTGGAAGCCGCAGGTGAAGAGGAAGTTGAGAACATTGAAGATGACTCGGGTGAAGACGAGGAGGACACTGCCTCGGATATCGAAGAGGGCGACGATGATGCCGAACTTCCTCCTGCTGCTCCCTAAGTAAAAACACTTGAAAATTCATGAGATCCCCGGTATGCCGGGTGGAATTGTATTCCAAATGCATGTGATATTTTGCTACTAAGTACTTATGCCGGATTAACGTGGGCGTAGTCCCAGAGTTTCTTCTTCTTGTTCGTTCAATCTTTTGGCTCCGATCGTGTCTACCTTGTTTCGGTTTTACAACTTACGAATCCGAGCTTGAAAAATTGTCTTAACAATACTATGAAACTTTTAGACTTAGCTCAAAAAATAAAACTATATAACGATTGGAACATGAATACGGGGTTAGTTCGAAACATAAACATCAGCTCGAATAAATTCTTTTCCGTGGTCGCTTTTCATGTGCGACGCAATTCCAAACTTGTTCTCTTGCTTGCCATGAAGCCAATTCTTGTTGGACAGCAGCAAGTCGAAGAGTTGGGTTTTTGGTGCTCACACACTACTAATCCGAGTTAAGTAGAATAACTTATTCCAGCTGACGTGCAGAAAATAACAAACATTATTAAGGCAGTCCCCGAGTTACTGCTCGGGGTGCGAACATTTCATTGATAATCTCATTGCCGACATACATACCGACATATGAGATAACCCGGATACATTCACTTCTTAGCAAGGTGTAGAAAGGCCGAAGTAGAGCTATGTTCCATGGTCGCTTTGATTCCTCTCCGGACCTGTCCGCCTTGTTTTTTTCCTGTGGCTTTGCATCTATAAGATAGTAAGAATCATTGTGCAAAGCTTTGCTCACGATGAACGGCCCTTCCCATGGGGGGGGGATAATTTATGCATTCCAGTAGTACGTTGTACCAACCGGAGCACCAGATCGCCTTCCCGAAAGACTCGGGGGCACACTTTCCGGCTATGATAGCGTCGGAGATTTTGCTGATATATGGCGGATCTGGACAGTGCCAGTTCTCTCGCTTCTTCTAGCAGATCAACATCATTTTGCCGGGCTTCTTGCACTTCGGCTTCTATGTATTGGGTGACCCTAGGCAAATCATGCTCTATGTCGGCTGGTAATACAGCTTCTGCCCCATATACCAGAAAAAACGGCGTATAGCCCGTTGATCGATTCGGAGTTGTTCTTAAACTCCACAGTACCGCTAGTAGTTCTATCCAGCACCCCGCTAATCTTTGCAGCGGCTCAATGAGCCGGGGTTTTATCCTGGATAACACTAATCCGTTGGATCTTTCCACTTGTCCGTTTGATGCGGGGTGGGCTACCGAAGCTACGTCAAGCCGGATCCTCTTATCCCGGCAGAAACAAGCAAATGCTCCTTCCGCAAAATTTGTGCCATTATCAGTTATGATACTGTGTGGATAACCGTACCTCAAGATGATATCTTTGAGAAATGTTACGGCCGTAGCTCCATCACATTTTCTTATAGGCTTTACCTCAATCCACTTCGTAAACTTGTCCACCATTACCAGAATGTGAGTCATATTTCCCCTTGCTGGTTTGAACGGGCCCACCATATCCAAGCACCATACGGCAAATGGCCAAGTGATTGGGATGGTCTTGAGTTCCAACATTGGCATATGTGTCTTGGTAGCGTACCTCTGACAACCATTACATTTTCTCACCAGATCTTCTGCTTGCTCTAAGGCATTTGGCCAGTAGAATCCGTGTCGGAAAGCTTTTGCTACCAAGGCTCGGGATGAGGCGTGATGCCCGCATTCCCCCTGATGTATATCTCGGATGATTTCAAGCCCTTCTTCCGGGTCAACACACCGCTGGAGGACATTGGTCACACTTATTTTGTATAACTTGGAATTGATGATCGTGTAAGCCTTTGCCCTCCTCTGTGTTTGCCTGGACAGCACCTCCTCAGTGGGTAACGTTCCATCTTTCAGGAATTGAAATATAGGCAGTGCCCAAGCCGGTATTGGCCGCACGGGGAACACGTCCCCGTCTATCTCCATCTGATCCACCGGCATAACTTCAACCGGACCATGTTGAGCAGTCCCCGGGTCTTGCGAAGCAGTCCCCGGGTTTGCCGAAGCAGTCCCCGGGTTTTGCGCACCACTTCCCATGTCAATGTCCATGGGCACAGCTCCGGACTCTGTGTCCTCCGGGACGTAGATTGACTCGGACTCTGGGGATGGCCTGATGGATGGTTTCTTGAGGTGCTCTAATGCTACACCTGGTGGAATTGCTTGTCTGGTTGACCCGAGCTTCGACAGCATGTTGGCAGCCTCATTTTCCACCCAGGGTACATGATGAAATTCGCATCCCTCAAAGTAACCAAAAATCTTCTGCACATGAAATCTGTATAGTGCCATGTTTGGATCAAGGGCGTCCCACACTCCGGACACTTGCTGCACCACCAAATCCGAGTTGCCAAAGCATATGATCCGACGTATACCAATTTCTTTTGCTACCTTGAGTCCATGCACAAGTGCTTCGTACACAGCGACATTGTTTGATGCGGTGAAGTGGATCTGCAGCACATATTTCAACTGGTCCTTCTTTGGCGACGTGAGTACAACTCCGGCACCTAGCCCGGTTTTGGTCTTTGATCTGTCAAAGTGCATCCGCCAATAGTTCGGATCCGGAAGCGGTGGTTCGTACTGCACCTCGGCCCAGTCCACGAAAAAGTCTGCCACAGCTTGAGATTTGATGGCTTCTCTCCTGTCATATTGCGGAGCATAAGGAGCTAGCTCAATTGCCCATTTTGCAATTCTGCCGCTTGCATCCTTGTTACTCATTATCTCGGATATGGGGGCCTCACATATGACCCGGATGGGATGCTCCTCAAAGTAGTGCTTCAGTTTCTTGGCGGCTATGTACACGCCATAAGCCACTTTCTGATAATGTGGGTAGTTCTGCTTTGAGGTTGACAACACTTTGCTCAAATAATACACCGGCCTTTGCACCAACTTACCTTCCTCATCGCGCTCCACCACTATCACTGCACTTACAACTTGGTTGGTTGCGGCTATATAGAGCAACATTGGCTCCTTTGATAGTGGCGAGGCTAGCACTGGTGCCGTGGCTAACATTTTCTTTAGGTGAGTAAAGGCTTCATCAGCCTGCGGTGTCCAAATGAACTTATCCGACTTTTTCATGAGTTGGTAAAGAGGCAAAGCCTTCTCTCCCAACCGACATACAAACCGACTTAACGAGGCCAGGCAAACTGTGAACTTCTGGACATCGTTAAGACACTTTGGCAGTTCGATTCGCTCGATGGCCCGGATTTTAGTTGGATTAACCTCGATACCTCGGCTGGAGACGAGAAAACCGGGCAATTTTCCAGCGAGGACACCGAAGGTGCATTTTTCCGGGTTAAGTTTCATCCGGAACCTTCTTAGGTTTGCAAACGTTTGCCTGATATCGTCAAGGAGCGTTTTGCTTTCCTTGGTCTTGATAACCACATCATCCATGTACACCTGTACATTTTTACCTATTTGGTCGTGCAAACATTTTTGCATACACCTCTGGTACGTTGCCCCTGCATTACGTAAACCAAACGGCATGGTGCGATAGCAATAAGCCCCCATACGGGGTAATAAACACAGTCTTTATTTGATCATCCGGATTCATAGGTATCTGGTGGAAACCAGAATAAGCATCAATGAATGACAACAGTTCACATCCAGCAGTTGAGTCTATGACCTGATCTATTCTTGGCAGCGGAAATGGGTCTTTTGGACACGCCTTGTTCAGGTTCGTGTAATTGATACACATGCGCCAAACCACTGCCACATTTGGATCATCCTTTTTCTTTTCTACCAGCACGGGATTAGACAGCCAATCCGGGTAGAGGACCTCCATGATAAATCCTGCAGCTAGCAACCGAGCTATCTCATCCCCAATGACTTTCCTCCTATCTTCGGCGAAGCGGCGGAGAGGTTGCTTCACCGGCTTAGCTCCGGGTGTCACATTCAAAGAGTGCTCGGCCAACTCCCTCGGAACACCTTGCAAGTCCTGTGTGGACCAAGCAAAAATGTCCCGATTCTCACGGAGGAAGCTGACGAGCTCGCTTTCCTATTTATCGCTTAGCCCGGCACCAATTGTTATGGTGCGCTCTGGGAACATGTCATCAACGGGAACCTTATTTGTATCTTTCGTGGCCTGGAAGGAGACAGTTCCATGCGGGTTACTCAGCGCCGGCATATACTGCTGTGCGGACTGAGCCAATGCCGCCACCTCTTGAATTTGTCTTTTTTCCTGCGCGATCACAAGTGAATCAGCTAAGTTTGATCCGGCCGACGCACACTCCATCGAACGTTGGAAGTCCCCAGCAATGGTAATCACTCCGTTTGGTCCGGGAAATTTCATCTTCAAGTAGCTGATATGACAACTTGCCATGAACTTGTTCAGCGCTGGCCTTCCGAGCAATGCATGATACGCGCTTTCTAAGTTCACCACTTCGAACTCCAGATTTTCAGTTCGGCAATTGTCCCTCGTGCTGAACAAGACGTCGACCCGGACCTTACCTATGGGCTCGCAAGAAATGCCGGGCACAATGCCATGGAAAGTTGTCCTCATGGCCTTGAGCATGTTCTCCGAGATACCCAACTTGCGCATTGTGTCCGCGTACATGATATTTATGCTACTGCCATTGTCGATCAACACCTTTGATAATCTTACGTTGATGCGAGGTCCAATGAACGTAGGATCCAGCACCAACGCATACGAACCAGGGCTCGGCATGAGCTTGGGATGATCCCTAATGCTCCAGGTGATTTCCTGATCGGACCAAGGCATGTACCTCGTCACTGCCGGCATTACCGCATTCACCTCCATATGCCTACGCTGCAAGCTTTTTCTATCAGTTTCTTCTGTGGTAAATACACAGTAGCTCTGGTGATGCTCCCTGTACTCATTTCTCCCCTCATTTCCGGGGTGCCTCTGATCCGGCTGATGCTGATTTTCTACCTGATGCACTGCATCCCTTCTTTCATTGTTATCATACCTCGGCAGAGGGGGAGGCAACATTAGCTGTTGCATGTTCGCTCCGGAGAGCAATTGCTACCGGGGTAACTCCTGCCGAGGCTGATCATTCCGGGGTGCCTAAGCATTTCCCGAACCACCTTGCTCGATCTTGCGCATCCACTCGCATTGCCTCGTCGTATGACCCGCTGGGTTGTTCGTATTTGGCGTGTGAAACTTACACGGCTGGTCCAACATCGACTCGTAAGTATACCTCGGACGGTCTTTCCTTTCTTGCCACTGCTTCCTTTGCTCCGGTGTCCAAGTTTTCTTCCCATCGTTCCTTGGAGTCCATTGACCTCCAGTTTTCTGGCACTGGCTACCCCCTGCTCCGGGTTGATCTTGATTCACAGCTGCAACTTGGTGCGAACCGTACCGATGGTCCGGTCGATCATCTCTCCTTTTTCCTCTGTAATCATTCCTCCGGGATGATCCGGATCCATCCCTCTGATTGTACTCATCGCTTGACTCGTTTGAGGCGAGCCTCGGTTGGGTCGGGTCACCCAACGCATACGAATCTGCAATCCGGATCATTTCTGCCAACGTAGCCGGCATTTTCTGTTGCAACTTCATCCACAGCTCGCTTCCATATCTGCACCCCTGTGCAAACCATGCTATGGCCTGTGATTCTATCACGCCCTCGCATGAGTTTCTCACGATACACCACCGGGTCAAGAACTCCCGGTCTGTCTCATTGGGTCTTTGCTTGCACATAGCTAGGGTCTATGGCCTATTTGGCCTTTGATACATACTCGAAAAATTGCTGATGAACATCTCCTCAAAATCTATCCAGCAGTTGATGCTTCCTGGTGGCAAATTGTTCAACCACACCCTTGCCGGGCCTTCCAATATTTGGGGTACATACCGTAGGGCCCATCTCAGGTTGCCTGTGGCAATTTTTACAGCCGTAGCATAGTTTATCAGCCAATCCTCTGGCTTGGTACTACCGTCATAGGTCTTGGTGCCCCTGGGCAGCTGAAAGTTTGGTACTGGTGGCTCTTTCATGATCTGGGGTCCAAAACATGCTGGACCCGGTGGACCTTGACATTCAATCTGTTCTGACCTATATAGTCGATCCAGCTTCAACCTCGCATCGTCTGGCATCAAATCCCTGCTTCCCAATCTCGACCCTATCACATGATAGTCCGGTCTCGGGTATCCCGCATCTTCCATCTCCGAGTCACCGTCGTTATACCGGTTTTGCTCTTGCGGCGCACCTTTCTATTGCATACCTCGGCCGGCACTATGCTCTTGCCTCGGCGTGTTCCGCTGCTGCAGTTGTCTTGCTCCAGCTGAATTTTGCTGCCCGGCATTGCCGTTGACAACGTTCCTTTGACCGGCATTGCCTTGGTCACGGTTACCTTGGCCAGCTTCGCCTCGGCTCACACTCCGTCGATCATCATTTTTCTGTGCTTCTTTTTCTTTCCCTGCCCGTGTTGGGTCATACGGGACAATCTGTTTGTTCCGTCTGGCCGAGGTTACCACCTCCTCTCTCCTTGGACCACCATGAGGGGACGATGCGGCTCCAGCGGATTTCTCCGGGTTACCCATCGCCGAATGGATGATCTTGGAGGCCCCAGCTCTCTCCGGGTTTGCCCTGAGCAGTTCCTCGTTTTGCCTATTCGCAATCCGAACCAGCTCGTTAACCCGGTCTTGCTGCCTATGCCGGGCTTCACCCGTCAGTCCCTCTAACTCAGATGCAGCTGCATCCGCCGCTCTGAGGTTCTTGGCCGGGGTACTATACCTCGGCAGCCCCACGGACAAACAGTTTTCTGATTCCTCGATTCCAACATCACCTTCTCTGTTCATCTTGCTCATGAGATTTCTCCCTTTAACTTTTACAGTATCAACTTTGTTCGCCTTAGCGTACTCACGCAGCGTCATGTTCAACGACTGCTGGGCCGCTGCTATTTTCTTTGCGCCCTCTAGTATGTTCTGCCTAGTTTCTTCCAGCTCGGCCTATGCACGAGCCGGATCTACCACTGCTACTACAGGGTTTGCCAAGCTATCCATCGGCCTCTCTAGCGGAGGACCTCTACCTTTCCTTGGTGCCTTGGGCGTCACCTCCGGATCTAGCGCCGGATCTTTGCTCGCAGCCGCACCTGGCGCTGTCATCATTATCTCTGCATGGTCCAGGGAACGAGCGATATGCTCCCCACGAGCCATAGTGAGGGGCGGCTCGCCTGCTTCGACGACGTGGCGCGGATGAACGCTAGACATGTCCACTGCAACGTAGACCTTGTGCGCGCCGAGCTTGATGAAGACGCCGTTGCGCGGGAGAGGGCGCGTGCCGAAGCAGCCTGCGTTGTCGCTGACGAAGTCCCGCGCTCCAAAGCGCTTGACGAGCCCGGAGACGATGCGCTCGCCGGTGGAGATGAAGTTTCCCGTCCGGATTTTGACCCCTGCTAGCGCCGCTAGCCCCACAGTGGGCGCCAACTGTCGTGGTGGTGTCACGGCAGATGTCATGTATAGGCTAAAGGTGGGGACTAATACACGCTAGGGGAATCTAGGGAGGGATAGTGAAGTGATTCTCCACACAAGAGCTAGTATTGATTTACTTCCAAGGTTACAAGTGCTCCTAGAGCTGTGTTGGCGAGAGGAGGAAGAAGGAGCTCTCTTACTCTCACCATAGATCTCACCTGAAACCCTAGACCTTAACCGAATCGTACAGAAACCAACCGCCCACCCCTTCTACAGAAGCCCTAGCCCCCCTTTTATAGGGGAGGCTCGGTTTCTGCCTAGGGCATACGTGGAGGCATATTCCTAAGAATATGCCTCCTCCCAAAGTGGTAAGCCGACCGGGGTGCTTTTTCCCCCGCGTCACACATGCTTTAGCTGCGTGAGCCACTGCGGCGCCCTCGTCAGCTGACACGGGCGTCGTCACGCTTGTCGGCCATGCCCCGGTGGTCCTGTCCTTGCTCGCTTCGCTCAGGCAGTGCGTACCGGGGCTCCTTTTGACTAGCGAGATTCCTTCCTTCTCCTAGAAGCTTGCTGCAACCCGGATGATGGTTCATCCGGCGACACCCTTTCCTGCATACAGGTAAAACATACACTTCTGACTTACCGCTTAAGTCGGATGAGGGCTAGTTAGGCGAACGCCCCCAGGTCCGGATTACCCCGTGATTCGGCCTGCCTTGAGGTGATCCGGCCAGCATCTACTTTGGCCTTGCCGAACCTCGGCTAACTCGGCCTTTATACCCCGGCGTGACCCTACCCGAGGGTATCCCCCCAACAACTTTTCTTTAACGCCTTTAAGTTAGGCATGATAGTTTGAGAAGATGCTCACATAAGAAATATGAATTGAAGTAAAAGATAGCATCAAAAAACAAATTCAAAGCACATTTAAGTCTAACCCACTTCCTATGCATAGGAATCTTGTAAATAAACAAGTCATGAAAGCACAAAGCAACAAGCATAGGAAAGCAAAACAAGTGCAACTTCAATACTTTCAACATAAAGAGGGGAAACTTAATATTATTGAGATGCATAAAACCATGTTTCCCTCTCTCATAATAACTTTCAGTAGCATCATGAATAAAATTAACAATATAACTATTAGATAAAACATTCTTATCATGAGCCATATGCATATAATAATTATTACTCTCCACATAAGCATAGTCATTCTTATTAATTGTAGTGGGAGCAAATTCAACAAAATAGCTATCATTATTATTCTCGTCACCATAGTCATCAAATATAGGAGGCATATTATAATCATAATTAATTTTCTCCTCAATAGTAGGTGGACTGAAAATATCATATTCATCATTGTAATCATCATATATTGGACGCATAGTATCATCAAAGTAAATTTTCTCCTCCGCGTTTGGGGGACTAAAAATATCATTTTCATCAAAACCAGCTTCCCCAAGCTTAGACTTTTCCATAGAATTAGCAATAATGGTGTTCAAAGAATTCATACTAATAACATTAGAATTAGAATGCAAATAAAGTTCCATAGGTTTTTTAATTTTCTCTTCAAACACTTCATGTCCTAACTCAAGATAAATACTATAAAGCTCTCTAATTTTGTTGTTGTTTTCCATTAAGCCTAACTAGTGCAAAACAAGAGACAAAAAGATATAATTGCAGAATCTAAAGGAAATAACTTCGAGCACTCACACACCAGCAACAATACTAGAAGATAGCTTAGTAGCCAGAGGATATGAGTACCTTTTACCTTACCTCCCCGGCAACGGCGTCAGAAAATTGCTTGATGTCTACACACTTCTATTCTTGTAGACAGTTGTTGGGCCTCCAAGTGCAGAGCTTTTTAGAACAGCAGCAAGTTTTCCCTTAAGTGGATCACCCAAGGTTTATCAAACTCAGGGAGGAAGTGGTCAAAGGTATACCCTCTCAAGCAACCCTACAATCAAGATACAAGAAGTCTCTTGTGTCCCCAACAAACCCAATACAATTGTCAGGTGTATAGGTGCACTAGTTCAGCGAAGAGATAGTAAAATACAAGTGGTATGGATATAAGACAACGGTGCCAGAAAATAGCTTGATGGCGTGGAAGAGACTAAAGGCAAACTTAAATAAAGATGGAAGCAAGCAAACATGTAACAGATCTAGTTGCAAACGGTGTTTCAATGCTTAGAAACAAGGCCTAGGGATCATACTTTCACTAGTGAACATTCTCATATAAATATCTTCTCTTTATTATACTACTCTGAACTACTCTCCGGTTGGACGCTCTAATCCATGGTAGGGCTATAACAACACACCTCAAAGTAAGAGTTTCCCATCTAGATAACCCCACACTATCACCTTGAGCACTAGATGGTTCCAACAAACACCACAATTTCATAAAGACATCCAAGTCCAAATATAACTCATAACACGTATTTGTAATCTCTAGCCTAAGTGCCACCATGGTGTGCACGCTGTCACTTTCACACACATGGGGAGAGCAGAGATCTATTAAAGCACTTGAGTAGAAATGTAGGTCTACTTGATTACAAAGCTCATGATCACAACATGATCATGCATAGAGAGAGAGAGATGAACACATAGCTACCGGTAGAACCCTTAGCCTTGAGAGAGGACTACTCCCTCCTCATCATGGGAATCAGCAATGGTGATGGAGATGGTGGTGGAGATCGATGGAGATGGCTCCGGGGGCACTTCCTCGTCTCGGCAGGGTGCCAAAATAGAGACTTTCTGTCCCCCGAATCTCCCGTTCGGTGGCGGCGGTGCTACGGAACTTTTCGTGGCTAGAGGCTTGTCGATTTAGGGTTTTTGCATCGTTAGGCATCTTATAGGCGAAGATGCAAGGTCGGTGGGCAGCCAGAGGGCCCACACCACCTGGTGGTGTGGCTAGGGCTAGCCCGCGCCACCATATGGTGTACCCACCCTGGTGCCCTACTCCATCTCTGCTTCTTGTTTCCGTGTTGCTCCGGGAAAAATAGGCATATTGGCTTTTGTCCCGTCTAATTCCGAGAATATTGATTTTTTGCCTTTTCTGGAACCAAAAACAGAAGAAAACAGGCAACTGACACTGTGGCATCTTGGTAATAGGTTAGTCCTAGAAAACATATAAAAATACCTCAAAGTGTTGACAAAGTAGAGCAAAGTAGATACTAAACAAGCATGGAACATCAAAAATTATAGATACGTTTGCAACGTATCATTGATCACTACACTAAATTTATCATCATAAATTCTTATAGATGGAAGTTCAGTACAACAAGTTCTACCAGTTGGGCAATGGAGGCCAACTGATCTTCGAGAGGGATCTTGATGCACTATCTGAGTACTTGGAGCGCCCGCATCCAGAATTCCTTGGAGCTCAACTCAATGGACCCCCAAGAGGAGATTTACAATGTCTAGTAGTTGCTGATCTTCGAGGAAAGTTAGAAGCACCAATGTCCGAGAGGATTCAGTTCACCGTGAGAGAGAACAACTTGCTAGATGGATTAGCGAGGGCAATGCATGAAGCTCTCGCTCGTCTTTGCGCATAGAATGTCAACTTGATCCAACGAACCCGCTTTGCTCACTATGCAAGGTGTGATTCTATGGGAATGCCTCAGGAGATGCCAAGTCACCCGGAGTTGAAGCGTCAAGTGGAGAACCTTGACTTCCTGTTGTACGACAGATGGAAGGAATTGGACAATGCTATAGAGTTCGCCAACCACAACCTTGCCATTGCCGCCTAGAAGGCCCAGACTTTCTCACTGCTAGTCAAGGATCGTTAGTCACTTCGCCGTCAACGCGCAAAGAAGGATCGCACCATCGACCATCTTCACAAGAAGGTGTCCGACCTCGAGAAGAGCATCAAGGAGCAAGAAGCTCAGCTTGCAGCAAAAGAAGAAGATGAGGAAGGTGAAGACATCCAAGGGGATATTCACTCGTACCTCAGCAATGATGATGACTACCTAGAGGATGATGCCATGGGCTTCTACACCAACAATGATGACTCCGACTTCATCAATGATGAGTAGATGCACTAGAGCACTATCGTAGGAGTGAGAAGTATTGGTCCCATTGTATCTTAGCTTGCAGAATGGTTCTTAAAACCATCTATTTTCCTTTAGTTGTGGGGTGTGTGTGTGTGTGTGTTTGTATCGTGTGCCTTACTTGAAGGAATGAAAAGAAGTTAGTTGCAAAACCTGAGTCAAACTCAAAGTTTTAGCTTTGAAACCAAAACCATGAACCGTAGAACTTTCCCTCTTACCCCATTATCTATCTCAATCTTCAGATGACTCGTGGAAACCAAGGAGGGAGCAGCTCATCGCAGGACCCAATGCTGCAGATTCTGCAGACGCGCATTGTAGACTGTGAAGCTAGTACGGCAGAGCGCCAAGCAAATCTAGCCACCCTACAGCAGATTGCCTAGATGGCTCACAACAACCAGGACCATGGAAATCAGGATCATCAAGGATCCAAACTCAAAAACTTCCAGAATACCAATCCCCCAATCTTTAGCAAGTCTGAAGACCCGCTGGATGCTGATGATTGGTTACAGACCATGGAGAAACAACTTAGAAGTCGCTGGAGTGGATGCCAACGAGAAAGTTCTGTTTGCCACCCACTATCTGGCAGGAGATGCAAGAGCATGGTGGAACAGCACCCGCACGATGAACCACCGTCAAGTGATGACATGGGAAGCCTTCAAAGTCAAGTTCAGCCACACCCATGTGCCGCATGGTTTAGTCACCAGAATGAGAGATGAATTCAGAGAGCTAAAGCAAGGCAGAATCACTATAGTGGAGTACCGTGACAGATTCTTGTCCCTCGCCAGGTATGCACCTGATGAGATCAACACGGAGGCCAAGAAGAACGAGAGATTCTTGAACGGACTACATGATGAGATGCAGACAGTACTCGTCAACATCCGTTTCGAGGATCTCGAAGAGCTAGTCAACTCTGCCATTCAGATGGAAGGGAAGATCAATCAAGCAAATGACAACCGGAAACGTCATATGATGCACCAAGCTGGATCCAACAGTCACCAGAAGTACCGTCCCAACCCGTCTACTGGATATGCCCCGTGGAACAATCGACCCCCAATGTCTCGCCCAAGCTACCCCAATCGTAGCGGAGGAAATGTGAAGTCCAGAGGAAACAACAACAACCACCCTAGAAACTCCAACAACAACAACAACAACAACACTGCACCTAGAACTAGAAGCAATGTTGTTCCCGTGGCAGCAAACGACAAGTCTTAGATTACTTGTTTTGAGTGTGGAGTGAAGGGTCACTACTCCAATGAGTGTCCCAAGAAGATTGCCGCCACTGCCAATGTGAATGCCCCAACTCAACAGCAGCGTCGTGTTCAGCCCGGAAGAAGATTCTCCCCAGGGAACCCTCACAACCGCAACGGCCGTCTCTTCCACATGAACACCAAAGAAGCCCAAGAAGCGCCAGATGTCGTGCTGGGTATGTTTTCTATCAACTCAATTTTAGCAAGAGTGTTGTTTGATTCTAGAGCATCGCACTCATTTGTCACCGAAGAATTTGCATGCACTAGTAAGATTCACCCAACCAACTTGAAGCATGTCATGATAGTGCAAATTCCTGGTTCAACTACAAAAGCTAGAAAAAATTGCAAAGCTGTACCTATCAGAATACATGGGATAGATTTTTATGCCAATCTAATATTACTTGGAACCAAAGGTTTGGAAGTAGTACTAGGAATGGATTGGATGTTGAAGCATAAAGGATTGATAGACTGTGCCAAGAAAGCCATCACCATGACCAGTAGCTCTGGAGTATTAGTAGAGCATATATCTGAAACCTTGCCCCATCAATTCAAGTGCAACAAGAGTCTAGCCCTACCCACCATAGACCAAGTCAGAGTAGTCTACGAATACCCAGACGTATTCCCAGATGAATTACCCGGTATGCCCCTGGATAGGGATATTGAGTTTATTATTGAACTAATCCCTGGAACCGGACCCATAGCTCAGAGACCCTATAGCATGAACCCATCAGAGTTAGTAGAGTTGAAGAAGCAACTCGATGCTATGTTGGCAACATGCTTGATTCAGCCAAGCGCATCGCCATGGAGATCGCCTATTCTGTTTGTTGACAAGAAAGATGGAGGCAACCGTTTATGCACAGATTACATGAAGCTGAATGATGTCACAATCAAGAACAAGTACCCTTTGCCCAAGATAGAGGATCTGTTTGATCAGTTGACTGGTGCCAGAATGTTCTCTAAGATTGATCTTAGGACTGGTTATCACCAACTTAAGATTCGTGCAACGGATATTCCAAAGACCGCCTTTACCACCAGATATGGATTATATGAGTATATGGTCATGTCTTTTGGATTAACCAATGCCCCTGCTTATTTCATGAATCTCATGAATAAGGTCTTTATGAATTTTCTAGAAAAGTTTGTCGTTGTGTTTATCGACAATATCCTTATCTACTCCAAGTCAGAAGAAGAGCATGAGCAACATCTGAGAATCATCCTTGAAACCCTTAGAGAGCATCAGTTGTATGCCAAGTTCAGCAAATGTGAGTTTTGGCTGAAAGAAGTAGGATTCCTTGGACATATTGTGTCTGCCGAAGGAGTCGCAGTTGATCCCACCAAGATCAAAGATGTTGAAGAATGGGAAGCCCCAACCACTCAAACCCAAGTCCGTGCATTTCTCGGATTAGCGGGATATTACCGCAAGTTCGTAGAAGGATTTTCGAGCATCGCAAGACCCATGACCCAATTGTTGAAGAAGCACAAGAAGTATGAATGGACCGACAAATGTGAAGCAAGTTTCTAAGAGCTCAAGAAGAGATTGATTTCAGCCCCAATATTGATTATGCCAGATATCAAGAAGCCGTTTGATGTGTATATGATGCATCCAAGATTGGTCTCGGATGTGTATTGACGCAAGAAGGCAAAGTCATAACATATTTGTCAAGGCAACTGAAGCAGCATGAGAAGCATTACCCTACCCATGATCTTGAGTTAGCAGCTGTCGTTTTAGCCTTGAAGACATGGCGTCATTACCTTATGGGTAATCTCTATGAGATTTACTCAGATCACAAAAGCTTGAAGTATATTTTCACTCAGAAGGAGCTGAATATGAGGCAAAGGAGATGGATAGAGTTAATCAAGGATTATGACCTTGACATTCACTATCACCCCGGCAAAGCCAATGTGGTAGCGGATGCTCTGAGCAGATTGCCGTGTAGGTTAAACACCATGATCAACAAGAAGCAACCAAGTTTGCATGAGGAGTTGGAGCAGTTTAGAACTGAGCTAGTTAGCAAAGGATTTTTAGCTAGCATTGAACTTCAAGCCACTTTGATTAGCCAAATCAAGGAAGCCCAGAAGGGAAATGCAAGTATCGACGGAATCAAGCGTCGTATTGGTACATGAAAGGTACCTGGATTCACCAAAGACGAAGGAGTTCTGTGGTACAAAGGACGTATCTGTGTGCTAGCAGATTCGGAGCTGAAGCAAGTTATCATGCAAGAAGCTCATGATACTCTTTATTCTATCCACCCAGACGAACAAAGATGTATCCGGATTTGAAGGAGCGATTTTGGTGGCACAAGATGAAGAGAGAAATCAGAAGCTACATCGCCAAGTGTGATATATGTCAAAGAGTCAAAGCAGAACATCAGATACCCGCAGGACTGTTGCAACCATTGCAGATTCCGGAATGTAAATGGGATTCCGTCGGAATGGACTTTACACCGGTTTGCCTACTTCTAGTAGGGGAAATGACTCAATCTGGGTCATTGTTGATGGACTGTCCAAGGTAGCCCATTTTATACATGTCAAGACAACCTACCAGAGTTTCAAGCTAGCAGAATTGTACATAACTAGAATCGTCAGTTTGCATGGAACCCCCAAGACCATAGTATCGGATCGAGGAACCCAATTTACCTCGAGATTTTGGCAGAAAGTCTAAGAAGGATTAGGAACCAAGTTGAATTTCAGCACAGCTTATCACCCGCAAACCGACGAACAGACTGAAAGAGTCAACCAAATCTTAGAAGATATGTTGAGAGGTTGTGTGTTAGAGTATGGATAAAAATGGGAAGATTGTCTACCTTTCGCAGAATTCTCATACAACAACAGTTATCAAGCCAGTTTGCAAATGGCCCCATTTGAGTTCCTATACGGAAGAAAGTGTCGCACCTCGTTGAATTGGTCGCAAGTAGGAGAGAGTCAGATTTTCGGACCCGACATTCTAAGAGAAATCGAAGAGAAGGTTCACATAGTCCGTGAGCACCTCAAGACCGCCCAATCCAGACAGAAGAGTTATGCTGACAAGAGAAGGAGAGAACTGAATTTCAATGTCAGAGATTTTGTGTATCTCAAAGTGTCGCCATTGAAGGGAACACAATGTTTTAGTCTGAAAGGAAAGTTAGCCCCCAGACATATCGGACCCTTCAAGATTCTGAATCGCCAAGGATAAGTATCTTATCAACTGGAACTGCCAGAGGAGATGTCAGCCATCCATGATGTGTTCCACATCTCGTTACTTCGCAAATTACTAGAAGTGCCAGAGAAGACCAAAGTTTTCAAGAACATCGATCACCGAGCCGTTGATATCAACAAGGATCTGACGTATCGTGAAGTGCCCATCCGTATCTTGGAAGAAGCTTACAGAACCACCAGGACCCAGAGTATCAAGTTTCTCAAGATTCAATGGAGCAACCATACCGAAGAGGAAGCCACTTGGGAGCGAGAAGATTACATTAGGACATAGTTTCTAGATCTCTTTAGTTCCTAGTTTTCTTTCCTAAATCTCGGGACGAGATTTTGTTTAAGGGGGGAAGGTTTGTAACATCCCAAATCTTTAATTCAAGTTATCAAGATCCAAATCACCCAATTTAGGGTTAACAAAAACTTTTTTCCCATTTAAATAATTAAGCATGCATATGCGTATTGCATTAATATAGAATTGATGTGAATTGCCATGTCTGTTTGTTCTAATGGTTGTAAAATGATTCTAAGATGAATGCCACATCATCTAGATCATTTCCAAGCAAAATTCAAAGAAAAAGAAATCAAATAGAATTAATAAATGGAAATGGTCACTTTGGCCATTTTAATCAAGTAGGTCACTTTAGGTGTTCCTAGCACTCGAATTCAAACAAAAACAATTATGGATCTTTGCACCCATTGTTAGTACAGGTAAAGATGTACCAAGGCCCACCTTGTGATCTTACAAAAACATTCAAACTCTAATTTTAAATGACATTTGAAAATGGAATCAAGTGTATGTATCTAGATCCCACTTTTTCAAAAACCACTCAAATGAGTTCAACTTGAAAAATCCCAGCAACCAGATATGCTCAAGCATAAGACAAACAACTCCACGAAAAATCATTTCAAAATTCAAAACATTGTTTCATGCCGCCATTGTGTCGAACAGATGGCATGCACAAAAATTCTGCCTAACTAACACTATTTAGTGATCAATGCATTGTCGAGTATTTGGGCTCATTTTGGTCCCCCGGTCTCCCCTAGCTCTAACCAGCCTATAACCAACCTACCCTTTGGCCTAGAGCAGCAGTGCTGCACCGCCCGTTCTTGGTCACCGCCGCCCGAGCGTGGGCAACACGCCACATACCTCGCCGCGCCAATCCAGCACCGCTACTAGCTCCGCCACACCCTACCGCGACCCCCTGTCCACCCCACGGCCGCAGCTAGCCCCTGGACCACCTCACATCGCTCGCGCCCACCGTCTCTACGCCATGCCCAGCTCACGCCAGAGTGCCGTCCCCGACAGCCTCGCGCAAACCACGCCGTGCTCCCAACTTGCGTGCACTGCTCCGCCATAACCCCAGCACCCCGCCAGACACACCCTTCTCCCGCGGTGCGACCAGTAGCCACCGCCCGCCGCGTCGAGCACCACCTCTGCCGCGTAGAGTGCCAGCCTTTCCCGACCATCTACCACCACCCCTAGCATCGCCTTCAAGTCGTAGAGGACCGCCAGGAGGCAAGCCACCGTCCGCCTACCCAGCCCACGCCTCTACCGCCTTGTACCGCCGTCACCGACGAGCTCACCGTCGCCCTCTCGGTCCCCTCGTCAAGCCTATATAAGGAGCCCTCCCTAGCACCATCTCTTCACACCACTCATCTCCTCCCTCACCACTGATCATTCCCTACCTCTTGCCGGAGCCGTTCTAGTAGCCAGTTACCAGAATTGCGCCGGAGCAGAGGAGGAGACGCCCCCGTCGATTTTTTCCACCCTAGGAGCTGCCGCGACCTCGCCTAAGTCCGTTGTCATCGTCTCGTTCGATCGCCCCCATTGCCACACTCGCTGGAGCCCTGGTAAGCCCCCACTACACCCACACCGAGCCGCTAGGGTTCCACCTCGCCGGTGACCTGTCCGTCATCGATGACGAGCCACAGTCGCAGATCCTAGTTCTAATCGTGCGGTCCACGTTGCCCCATACCGCTTCGTGTTATAAGATCCACTGACATGTAGGATCCCCCTGTCAGCTGTCCTTAGCTCCGCGGAGTGAGACCGGGCCAGCCCATTAGTGTCCCCGCGCAAGCCAGTAGATTCAAATAAATCTTTTTCTTTTTAGAAGTAAACTAGTTTCTGTCCCCTAGTTAAAAAATAAATTTAGAGAGTTCTTCTTAACCAAATTGAATGATTCAAATTTTTCTAGAAAGATAATAAAAATCTCTATCCAAGCCCGTTGGATTAAATCATTTAGAGTTATAGATCACATATAGCAAAAATAACAAGACATAGACTTTTCAGCATTCAAACATTTTTCAAAAATCAATCATAATAGCTTTTGAGTTGTTTCCACCTCTCAAAAATCACATTTGAATATACCTATCTGAATACGTAATAATATTTAGGTTTGCATGCAGTGACTTTGGACTACTACCAAAATAATGCTATATAGGCATTTCTAGTCACTTTAAATTATTAAATATTAAACTTAAACTTATTGAAATGTGATACAACATTTAAATCACATTCCCATGTATTAGAATATGTGGTGATGAATGTGTCCACATGATCCCATATTTTAAATGGAGAATATTAAATCTTAGTTAATTTCAATGAGTAGAAATTTCTTTTCTCAAATAAAATAAATGAAACTAGTCATTAAACCTTGTGATGTTTGTGATGATACTAGATCATCAAATGTGTGCCTTAGAGTGCTAAATAGACTAGTTAAGTATTGTTTGGTGACTGTGTATTCCGTATATATTTATAGACGATAGTACCGACCAAGTCTTCGAGGAGGAGGAGTTCTACCCCGAGGAAGAAGAAGAGAACTTCAACCATTGCACCAATCAAGGCAATCTATTATTGGAATGCTAATACTTGCAAGCCCTCACTAGATACAAGATGACCTAATCAAGATGCAATAGGCATGCTTTGGTTATACCCCTTTAACTTATACCTACCCCAAGTTTTCTTACAAGCTTTACTTTCTTTTACTTTACCAAAGTTCTTTACTTTGTTTATAGATAACATAAAGAGTATAAAACTTGGCCTATCTAGTTAGACTTAGATGTCATTCTATGGCATGAGATTGACATTAGCATCCCACATTAGTGAACACTCTTAACTTAGTGATTGGAGCCAAACCAAAAACTTGATCACTTTAGATGGGAATACTTGGTGAAAATGACTTGTGAAAACCATGGAATGATGAGTCATTCTATTGAGATGGTTTGACATGTGTTGAGAAACACAAATGGTTTATGATGATGAAAATGTTGAGGCATGATCCTTAGCCCTTTATAAAAATTGATGGTTGGGTTCGGATGCGATACCATTCCAATTTTACCGTACAGCCACAATACCTGAATTGGGTAAGGCTTAGCCAGAAGTTTATATGCATTAGTATTAGTTCCCTCGCGGGAGAGGTTTGAGCTGAGGCTACCTCTCAATGTTGTCCACCTATGCAGTGCCCAGGATGGCAGATGTCCATGGCTGGGAGGCCAAGCTCATAGGCGAGGTGCTTATACTAGAGTGTGTAAAGGAAAGGTTATGTTTGATTATCTGCATACTAAGTATGATGATTCAGGGTTATCCCTGATAGATGTATCGAATTTTGTGGTGAAAGTGTACCACCACTGCAAAGTGTCAACTATTCGAATAGCCGCGTCCGCGGTTATGGACAGTTGGAGTGGCCATACTATTCCGTTGTCAGATGTTTTCAAAATGACTTATGAAATGAATCGTGACATGACTTGACCACAACAGAGTTGTGACTATGACAACTAAGTTCCCACTTAGGTGATTTTCAACTTTATTTTATCTTTCTTTGTTTCTGAACTCAGCTTAGGTTTCGAACTTAAGTTTACAAATAAACTTAGCACTTAGCATTCCTACTAGAACTACCTTACTTGTTAGTGATAGTTTGCGAGTACTTAAAGAGTACTCATGGATTTTGTCCCTGGCTATTCCCGTGGCCAGACTATGAGGAGAACTATCCGGAAGAAGGACATCAGGATGGCTACGACAACTAGGATCATCTCCCATCGTCAGCATTGCCTGTGACACTGAAGATGGAGCCCACCGCTACGCTTATATTTCCGCTTGTTTGTACTAAGACTGGATCATGATATCCTTACTTGTGTAAGACCTTATTATGGTTTGTAATTGATGATGTACTGTGATATCCAATCTGTTATGTCTCGCAAAAATGGTAATCCTGGGATTGCGATGTATGGCATAATAGGCATCTGGGATTAAAAATCCCGGTGTTGACATGAACAAAGGGGTAGACATGGATCTTGTCATGGCTTGATATACTGTTGGTTAAAAGGTTTCTCAAGCACTCCTACCTTAATACCTCATTAAGCTTATCTTTAGATGAGGAATTCTTTTCCTAAATATACTCTATAAATCTCTCTTACCTTAGTCACAAAGATCACTTCTTCCTGAATAGGTTACCCATCAGACTCCACCATATCCATCATCATATGATGACATAGTCATGCCACTTCAACAATACTCGTTCTCCATTCTTCTCCTAGTATCTATATAACTTCCATTGCTAAACTACACTTGATGAATCCATCAATGTAGTTGTTTCTAACTCCATCCATTAATTCCTTGAATTCCATCTTGTAACTACTTCCAAGGCTTACAAGATTATAATTCTCTCTACATCACATGTGATAACAATCCTCTGGGATGGGCATGGTACTAATCCCATAATACAAGTTTGATCTTGTATTAGCTTGGTTAAACAACTATGCCTCCAACTACTCCATATACTCATGTTATATAATTCACCATACTCTAGCTTGACTTCTCATAATCAAGCTAGGTGATTCAGCTTACTAGGGTTTTGCCTAATTTGGCATACTCACAACTCTTCTTTATCAGCTGGTCATCTATTTTCAAATGACTTGAGAATAATGACGACTATCCTTTAATCAAACAAGCTTAGGCTTCTATTTGTTTGATCAAGATCTATTATCACTAAGTAGTAAACTTGTACTAGTCTCTCTATAAGGCTTAACTTGCTAAAGAAAGTTACTTCATATATATATTTACTTGGCTTAACAAAATTATTATTAGACACTCTAATACTACTAGATTTTCTTATAACTACTCAAATATTAGTTAATTCTTAGATTTAGATACTTCTTCTAGTTAACTCATGAGTGAGTTAACTCCTCCAACATCCAATGGTTTGATCACCACTAAGGATCTCATTCCATTGATGATGGCACACTTCTACCATATCTAGTTCCTTCTTATTTTTAATTTACTTAAGGTCTTTGTAAGGTCAATATAATAGGTCAAAGCTAAGAGTCAATAAGTGCTAGGTCAGGAATTGATCACTCAATATTGATGATCAATTGACACTAGGACTTGGTTAAACATGATTGTCATCTATTAAAATGACAACAAGGACATGTGATGAATGGTCTTGTCTTCACTTTGATTTTCTCTCTATTTGTGATAAGAGTTAATATTTAAGAACCACCATGATACTCATGGTAGGAATAACTATGGCACACAAGGGTTTCAAGGTTTAGTTATGTGATTTCTTTACTTAAGTTATATACTTGATTGAGTATTCAAGGTTTGTGGTAGATAATACCTTGATATCATCTTTAGAATATTAAGTATTCATCCTTGAGTTGTTGTATAGAATACCATGTAATGATCTCTAGAAGATCAAGTACTCCTTATTAAGAAGTGTGCTGTGACTTAATTTTATTACATTTGATCTACCCTTAGACCAAATTATGTCACCCAAAGGTAAGTTTTAGCAAAGGTCATATTGAAACTTATCGCAGTCAACTTGATGATCTACTTCGGTTCCACCAAGTTAAGAGAAGCTTCAATCACTTTGACAAGTTTTATTTAAAAGCGCGAAAATTATCCAGATTTTCTATGCATGAATGCAATGCACACACCTCATCTCAGCTTATTTCTAAGCTCTAATGCTGGGATGTTAAAAAATGGGACCCTTTGTGTAAGACTTCCTGAATGGAACGAGGCGCTGATGTTGTTATGATGGCAAGCAATCTGGTTGATGATCGTCAACATTCCTTCCCTCGAAGTTTATCATTAGGATTAGAAGATTTGAATAAACGATTTGTAATCAAGTTTGTGAAACTTATTAGTGTGTCTTGCTTATTACGAGGTGGTTATTCATATTAATAAGATAAAATTAGTTGTTCTTTTTCTGTGAATAATTTATTTTATGATTCACATTGTATTTACAAACAAGTTATTCTAGTCTTAATCTATATAATAATAGGGCATTTGTGAAAATTGCCAAAAGATATCAAGGACCTTTAAGTTAAGGTAGATATCAAATTAACAAGAATTTAAAAATCTCTATGATTTGATCAAAGTGATTATGAATTCAAGTTAATGACAAATTGGCATAAAAGGACTTGTGAAAAACTGTTTCACAAATTATGACGATTTGACAAACAAATTGTATTGATAAGTCTAAAAACACCATAGTCATAATGTATGAGATACATATGGATCAAAATGATCTTCTACTAGATTAACATTTAGGAATTAGAGTTAGAGATCGAAATAGTAAACACCTAGTTAAGTATAAGGAACATCTAAAGATTCGTGTAAACAACACCATACGAGATATGACAAGCTCGAGTTTCTAGAGATTTCGATAGTTCGAGATCGTTACGAATAGTAAATCTTTGTGTATTCTTAGGAAACTATGAATACAAATTCCAAACTAATACCCGACGAAGACAAAGTATGTATTGTCTCAGCTAATACTTCTTTAAGAAATAGTTTTCTTTTAAAAGTGTTAGTGCAAGGGTATAAGTGTAAGAAAAGGTCTTAACTAATACTTTAGAAAAGTGGGATTCAAGATTTTGTTCTACCATTTGTAGAATTTCATTCTTGATTCACTTGTCCTGTTATTGGAATAAGACATACCTATGAACTACAAAGAAAAAGGCGAAGGACCTAAGTGCAAGAAATCACTTAGAGTCATGAAATCCCATATTAAGTTATGTTTGAGATCATAAAGTAAAATTTACTTGATCTCATTAAGTAAATGACATTTACTTAAGTCCTTCCCAATAAGACTACAAAGTTGAAAGGACGGAAATGAAACTGAATAGGAAGACATAGAATCCCGGTTTTAAAGATGTTTTGACACATGCTTAATGTCTGTTGGATTTAATTAGCAAATAAGTTCAATTTGGAAATTGGTAAAGGACTTTTCAAAACTGTAGGATAACCTAGCTAACGATAGAGGTAGAGTGTCAAAACTATATTGTAAAATCGGTTGGATAGATTTGATTATGTTTGCTTTTACTCATTGCCTATATGCTATTCTCCTCTAACCTTTGCGTGTTTTGAATCTGCTCTCTTACCTTTTTCTTCAAGTCTAGGATTTCTCGTCGTTGGGTTTCCGTCGTACCTTTAGGGTTTCGATTCCTTCCTCTTATAACGGTGTTTCTATATCCGGTCTTCATGCCATCTGAGTGATCTTTCATCTATTGTACCTTCCATTTGACCCAAAATTTACTAAAAAATTCGTTATATTTTTGGTGTTTTCCAAAACAATGATATCATCTACATCAGATTTGATAAGGAGACTGCATCACTTCTTTGTTTTCAGAAGCTTTCTGAATATCGCTTGTCAAGATCTTTAGTTTGAATTTAGGGAATGGGTTGCACGATTTTCTTATTCATGTATAGTGTAATAGTTTGGGTGCGTGATGGATTGACCCCCATACCAACTACTCTTTCTATTCTCTCTTGTAGATTGAATTGTATTAAGGTGTACCTTTTTCTCCTTCGATCGAAGTTAGAGGTGGCCTTATCTTTTGAAACCTTTACTTCTGACTTTGTTTCTCCGGAGTGTTCTCTTGGCAAACGTGAGCAACAAACTTTGTTGGTGGTGTCGATGATTTCAAGACAGAGAAAGGAGCCTTGTTAGTGGTGTCGCGAGGATCTACCCGAAGCAAGAAGAATCCAATCAGCATCCGTCTTTCCCGTACCATGGAGCGGATCTTAGGGACGAGATCCATTGTTAGTGGTGTCGAAATGTAGCATCCCAGAAAAACCACTACTAGAAAATCACATGTTGCTTTTATTTATTGCATCATCATGACATCATGCATATTTCACCTCTAAAATATTGTCGCTAAAAGCCTATTTTATTTTCTAATTATCGCCTTGTATTTTATTCCTAGCCTAAATATATTTTAAATCCCACTTACTAGTGACCCACCACCTGATCAACCACAAGCCAACCGCTAGCTTCCAGCATTAACACACGCACGCGTAGCCAGCAACCACCCGCGCCAGCCTCGCTCCGCTCCCATGTGCTCTGCACAACGCCGGGATCGCACCCATCACCTGTTGCTCGTGGACCCCTCCTTCCTCTCACTTTTCCTCAATAATAGAGAGTCTGAGATGCCCCTGGTCTTCCTCCCATCCCCTCTCGCAAGAAACCACCAGCTTGCCAATCTCCTTGTGGCCATATCCATGGCCATCCCGCCGTCATTGCCACCTCGATCCACGTGTACCTAAACCCAGTCTCGCCAACCTAGCAAGGACGAGACGCCCTAGATCTTACCCAATACTGAAACGAGGAGGAGACGCCTCCCTCGGCGCTAGCTGGAGCAGGCCGGAGCTCACCATCGCGCTGCTCACCATCATCCAATCCTAGCCTCGCCGTCTCCCGCGAGTCCACCTTCTTTGGCACCCCCTCGGTGAGCAACCGCTCGCACTCCTCTGTTCCATGACTCGCCTCCTCCCTCTCCGCGCGACCAGCACCACCGTGTCGCGCGCTTGCCGCCCTGCTTTGGAACGCGACCGACACGAGCTTAAGTGCGTACATTTCTTAGGCTACCTTTCCCGAATTTTTACCGGCGCATGTGGTTCTCCTTTGCAAAAACTCCGAACACCAAATTTGTTTTCCTACATCCCATCTTTCCAAAACAGCATACGATGATCAATTTGGAGAATCGAGAACGAAGAAATCAACAACTGAAGTCAGGGACTTTTCCTATGTTTTCCATTGAAAAATTTGAATCTGCTCTTTTCTGAGTCCTTTCCCGGCGCATACGTTATTTCTTTGGAAAACTTCCTTCTGCAAAGTTGTAGATCTTTGTGTGATCTCCAACTTTCGTTTTTACAGTATCTTCCAATTCCTCACAGACTCGCCGCCAGCTTCAACCGAACACAGGCTGATTTATTGCCAACATTCCAGATCTGAATTTCAGTTTTGAACTAATCCTGATAGTCTTGCAAACAGGCCCTAGCCATTTAGTTCTTCCATCCCGTGGTCCCTCCTTCTCCCTTTGTCCTCGAGTCAGCCTAGTTCTTTTCGTTTCGCTCCATGTAGCGCTTAGCCACACCGATGGCCCAAATTTCCGTCCCAGCGGCCCACCTCCACCTGTTAACTTTTTCCTTTTTCTATTTAATTTTTTTCAAGAAATTCAAATCCATTCAAATTCAAATAAATTTCAAATGATTTAGAATTTGCAAATAATTTCAACATGAAAAGTAAATGATTTTCCGAGATATAAATGGCATAAGTGGAATTTTGCAGAAACACCCCCAACTATTACAACTTTTGTCATTTTTGTCCTTTTGGCCCGAAAAACGCAATCTACTAACTTTTAATCTGAAATTCCAAATTTGATAAATGATATGTCTAAATCAATCAGCTCTACGACACGAATCCAACCATGATATCTGTTTGTTCTTTTACATCATGCATCATCGATTCCTAACTATATTTTGCACTCAACCCCAAAGTAACATGTGGCTGATCACTTTTAAGGCTATGCTCTTTGTTAAGGGGTGATCCCGTGGGTGGCCCGATCTTCACGAATCTCGTGGTCAAATTGATGGGAAAGCAAGGGGAAAGGGAGAAGGTAGCGGAAGCAGACGCACACCTCACGAAGAACATGATGAACACACGCAAAACTCACATGATACAAGGCCGATTGCTCTCGCCGGTGGCCACCGGTCCGATAGAATCCTTGCAAGGAAAGATCGGTCAACGTGCTCCCTAAATCCCAAGCGGAGGAGGAAGAACACCTTGGAGAGAGTCTTGACAACTACACTCACTCACTCGCAAATGTAGGCCTTGTACAACGAGGAGGCGCGATGCAAACTCCAACAAGGTGGTGACGATAGTCGATCCCCTTTGGTAGAAGGGATGAGGCAAAACTAGAGATTCCACAAAGGGGGGTTTTCTTTAGTTTATCATCTATGCCTCCTGGATACATGAGGGGTGGGGGATCTATTTATCGGCCAGCCACTAGAATGGGGGTAGTTTAGGCAAAGGGGTAAGTAAAGGGAATATTCCAGGGCATCAAACCCATAGTTGACTCTCGTCAGGGGATTCCGGCGATAAGTCCGGCGGCGCCGAGGTTGGCGCCGGACTTTCTAGTTGCCGTCAGTTCTTCTGGTCTACACCGGAAAAGCGTGCAAAAATGTTGTTCGGTCGGCGCCGGTCATCTTCGGTGCACGCTGGTAATTCCGGTCGGGGGTCCGGTCCACTGGAGCTGGCGCCCGAAATTCTGGCATGGAGACCAGTTCGCCGGTTCTACCGCCGGTTTGGCTCTGCCTCCTCCGTCTCCTTGTCCAAGCCTTCGTCTTGTCGGGCTTCTTGCTTCGGGCTTCCTCCCTTGCCTCCGTACTCATCGGTATGAACCTATCATGAATATGTGACGGAGTATGAAGTAGCATACCATTCAATAGGGTAGGAATTGGGCTCGCGTAGAGGAACTGATTCACCTTTGGAGTCCATGACGACTTGGCATAAGTTGGAGACTTTGATGTGGTAATGGCCGTAGGTCGGGCTACATCATCTCCCCCCTTAAAAAATATTCATCCTCGACTCTACATGCTCATCACAAAGTAGAAGATGTCGAAAGACATTCTTGATCCAGGGGTTCACCATATAGTCGTCCTCGGGAAGATTGAATTAACAACACCTCAATGTTCCTTCACCTCCCATGAAGCCTACAAAGCATAACACAAAAGTGAAGCAACACTCAAAGCGTAGCCAATTCATAAAGATTATAGCATGAGTCCTCAAGTAGAGTGAAGTTACCCTAGGATGTAGAGATAGCTCGGTGAGGAGCAGCCATAGGTAACTCTCTATGGTTCGTCTTGTCAACTCTTTGTCCATAGAGGTTGACACGGAAGCAATTGTACCTTCACACAACATAGACCAATCAACATATGTTTGTGTGTGATAGAGGAGTATGTCATTTGTGGCATGTCCATTCTTGTTCACAACACTATTAGCACAACTCATGTATAGCAAACCGGATGCATATGCAAGGTCAAAGTGCATGGAGATCGTTTCAACATCATCCAAATGTGGGTACTCAAAGAATCCATATAACGTCTTAGTGTGGCACTCAAAGCAATGGACTAAAATATTGGTCAACATCTTCGATGCAAGGATAGGAGAATCCGGCAAAAACACATGAGGATAGATATCCAAAACAACATCATTATGTGTGCAAACCAACAATTGGAAAGAACAATTGTGCAATATGTTGGATGCCATACACATATCATCAAAAGCCAAAATCATGGGGGTATGAGTATCGCAAGCGGAAGAAAAAACAACATGTTTGCAAACAAACCATATGAAAGAGAAAGTGGTCCTTATGTTTGTTGCAACAACAATACGAGAGAGTTGGAAGCTCTCGTGACAATACATGCTCAAATTGGCATTATGGTTGCACACAAAACATCGGAAAGAGAAATTGTTCAACATTTTTGTGGCAACACACAAAGCATCAATATCCAATAGCAACGAAACATGATTGTCACAAGGTGAAAGAATACCATTAACATGCTTGCAATCAAACCATATGGAAGCGCAATTTGACAACATGAAAGATGCAAAGCATGCAAAAGGTATCAGAGCTGGGTTCGATCTTGAACTCACTTGGGGATGCTCTCTACAGCTATTTTTGTCAACTCGTGCTCAACCGAGGTTGGCATTCTTGTGCGGGTACCTACACACATCAAACACAAAAGGAAGAACATGTGTGCCTGGTAGATAAACACATCATCCATCATGACGTATCTCTTGTTGTGCACATCACCATGAGTGTTAATCAAGTATGAAATAAATGCATGGTGAGTATGCAAGTGGGGAACATGCTTATCATGGCATTTACTAAAATCTCCAAAAGTTGAGAAAGCTATGGGGGCCATCTCAATATTAACCATATTAGAATTATTGTTGCAAGCAAACAAGTGAAAGAGCAATTATTCATGTTGCTGCAAGCAACAGGAGAGATTGTAAAACATTCATGACAAAGCATGGTTCGAGGGGTACCATTGGTAACATCATTGCAAGCAAAACATTGGAAAGAGCAATTCTTCAATAAAGTGCAAGCAATGATATCATCAACATAATGTTTAGAGCATGGCATGTCTATGGCAACATCATCACAATCAAATAATTTCACATGCTCAACATTATGCAAAGGCAAAGTATCGCATGGAAATACTAATGAGTCATATGTGATATCACAAACATCATACATAGCATGCCAATCATCATAAATCATCATGTCCACTAGTGGGATCATGACATCATCAACACCCTTATTTTTACCTTGTTCATACCTCATATGAATTGGGTGTTTGTGGTAGTATTGGCCTCCATGTGGGCGACTTCTTCTTCTTGTATGGGGATGGCCTTAGCTTCATCCACCATGTACATCTTCTCGGCCGGAGGAATCATCATGTCCAAGCTTGGCGCTTCTTTATCCATGGAACCTAGCACATCATGGGATAACACAGTAGAGGTAGAGGGTAAGTCATTATAAATCAAAGTGGTCTCACATGACCTATCAACTACCACTCTCAACTCACTAGGTGTATCGCTCATGCCCTCGAAGTGGAAGCACTCAATCTCACATATGGTGGATTCACTCATCTCACTCTTGTTTTCACTCAAGTGGGCTGAGTGGCTCTCATACTCACATGGGATTGGTACCACGTCATCGCTCAAGCATATGGGGGTAGGCTCGGTTTCCTCAACTCCGTGCGCCTCCTTTGGTGAAGGGAAAGTCCCATGCTCACCATTCTCGTCTTTGTTGTTGCCATCTTGTAGCATAGGCTCTTTACTTGGAGCTTGCTCATCCTTCGCTGTGGCCACCTTGGCTTGTGTAGCCATCCTCTTGACATACTCATCCAACTTGGCGAAGTAGAGGTCTTCATATTCCTCCTCCATGAAGTTGCATGCATCATCTGGGACGTCAAAGTTGGGCATTGAAGTCTGATGGCATGGAGGAGAGCTTGCCCTTGGTGCCAATTTGGTGGTGGCACGAGTAGTTGAAGTTGCCCTATAATGGTGTCGACGGAGGTCATTGACGTACCTTGCCAGAGGTTGATGTAGATGGCGCACTTGGTCATCCACATGATGCTTGCGACGATGCTCCTTCTCCTTGGCACTCTTCTTGGTGAGGCGTTGTAATGACCGCAAAGCATCATTTGTCTTGGTCATCATGCTCATGGTTTTGGCGAAGTTGTTGTCCATGTCGCGCTTGAAGTTGACCATTTGATGGTGGAACTTGTTGCTCTTGAGGTGGAGGCTCCGTCTAGGTCGACTTGACTTGAGGAGCTTGTCGTTGTCGTCCTTGAAGTCGTCCATTTTTGGGGAGTTATTGTTGTTGTAGAACTCTAGATCACCCAAGCATGTGGAGCCATTGTCGGTGTAGTGCTCCATCATGTCATCCATGCTTGTGGAGGCGTACACATGGTGGCTTATTGTGGATTCTTCATAGAAATCATCCTCGGTTCCGGAGTCCCTAGACATGATTCACAAGACCAAGTGGTGTATATGGAAGTGGTAGGGGGTTAGGGATGCAACATCAAACCTTACTTTACCTTGGAAGATAGTATCGTGCAAGTGGCAACACTTGAGAGCAATCAAAACCAAGCAAAGTGAAGTTCACCCGGAACACCAAAACCAACTAACCACCAAAAAACACACACACACAAAGCTTATGGTGGATAGGTATGGAAGGTGGCATGTCCAAGAACAATCCAAAATCAAGATATTGTAATGGCAAGTAAAGAACCACGATGATCAAAAAGTAAACAAGTCAATCCACAAGATAGGCATTATGTATAAGGAAACACACACGGTGGGATAAATGGGACTTGTGCGATGGAGAAGTAAGCTAAGAACCAAATGATTACCTAGCGAAGACTATAAGCTCGTGTCGCACAAGTGCAAGGAGAGACGCTAGTTCAATTGCAATAAATTGGTGGACTACAAGATATGCACAATAAGTACCACCTATTTCATGTTCATCGAGCTTGCCCCTTCCTTGTGCCAACAACTATACAAGATAACTATATGAGATAGCACGCTTACAACTTTTGCTTGATATTCTACAAGTATCAAATGTGCATAGCCCAAGAAATCATAAGAGGAACTAGTCTCAATAGGTGTTTGTTGAATGCAAAGATAGTGTGGCTCACAAATGGATGCAAGTGGGGAGAAGTCGCGGAATTTATATACCTTTCCTCGCTGATCTTCACCCTTTATTGGTGGATTCCGCCTTGCTCATAGAATTGGATGGAGTAGATAGCACGAACCACGGATATGATGATGTAGAGCTCATTCTCCTCTTCAAAACAAGCTAAAGAACACCAAAATTCGAGTTCTATGCAAAAGTTATGCTCAAAACAGTGCGGGGCTGAATCTGTTGGCGGCCAATTCGGCGGACTGGAATTCGCGCCGGAATTTCTGGCGGTTGGACCGGTTTTACCGGAATTCTGACCGGAAATTCCGGCGGCTGAATCGGTCCGCCGGACCTGGCACCGGAACACGTTCGGGACACGAAAATCCGCGATTTCTGCAAAAAACTTGATGAAAAACTTCAGATCTGAGGGGCAAATGATGGAATTAGGCCATGGGAACGCATGTGAAGGTAGATAAACAAGTTTAGCAAGTAATCCACGGATCAAAACCTACCAAAACGCACTCAAATCACAGATTGATCCAAACACGAATTGGGGCTATTTTTGGTAGAAATGTTTGAATTTATGGGGAAAAGACCAAATCGATGAGGAATCCGTGGCAACCAAAAGCTGCTGATACCATATGTTAAGGGGTGACCCCGTGGGTGGCCCGATCTTCACGGATCTCGTGGTGAAATCGATGGGAAAGCGAGGGGAAAGGGAGAAGGTAGCGGAAGCGGACACACACCTCGCAAAGAACACGATGAACACACGCAAAAATCACACAATACAAGGCCGATTGCTCTCGCCGGTGGCCACCGGTCCGATAGAATCATCGCAAGGAAAGATCGGTCAACATGCTCCCTCAATCCCAAGCGGAGGGGGAAGAACACCTTGGAGAGGGTCTTGACAACTACGCTCACGCACTCACAAACGTAGGCCTTGTACAACGAGGGAGGCGCGATGCAAACTCCAACGAGGTGGTGACGATAGTTGATCCTCTTTGGTAGAAGGGGATGAGGCAAAACTAGAGATTCCACAAAGGGGGTTTTCTTTAGTCTATCATCTATGCCTCCTGGATACATGAGGGGTGGGGGCTCTATTTATAGGCCAGCCACTAGAATGGGGGTAGATTAGGCAAAGGGGTAAGTAAAGGGAATATTCCAGGGCATCAAACCCATAGTTGACTCTCGCTAGGGGATTCCGGCGATTAGTCCGGCGGCGCCGAGGTTGGTGCCGGACTTTCTGGTCGTCACCGGTTCTTCTGGTCTGCACCAGAACAACATGCAGAAACGTCGTTCGGTCAGCGCCAGTCGTCTTCGGTGCACGCCGGTAATTCCGATCGGGGGTTCGGTCCGCCGGAGTTGGCGCCAGGAATTCTGGTGTGGAGACCGGTTCGCCGGTTCTACCGCCAGTTTGGGTCTGCCTCCTCCGTCTCCTCGTCCAAGCCTCCGTCTTGTCGGGCTTCTTGCTCCGGGCTTCCTCCCTTGCCTCTGTACTCGTCGGTATGTACCTATCATGAATATGTGACGGAGTATGAAGTAGCATACCATTCAATAGGGTAGGAATTGGGCTCGCATAGAGGAACAGATTCACCTTTGGAGTCCATGACGACTTGCCATAAGTTGGAGACTTTGATGTGGTAACGACCATAGATCAGGCTACATCACTCTTGTCCCTCGGCCACTTAAACTTGACTCATTAAACATATTGCATCACATCTTGCCATGTCATGCATCATACCTTGAATATGACAGATTTCCTGCCATAGAATTAAATAGTGCATCTGGTGTTTCTTATTAGTGCTTTGCTTCTTTCCGAAATAGGACTTTGAGTTGATGTGAGCAACGACACGTTTGGATGTACCTTCAGCTATGGTTCCTAGGCGAGCATCCTCCCCTTCTACCTATTTTCGCTTTATGGATTTACTTCTCTCTATTGCTATCTGTATTGTGATACTTTAGTTTCCATACAATTTATACTCCTTATATATTCCTTTGGTTAATTCCTATTGCCCATTGTTTTGGTATATAGTTGGCCTTGAGAGTTATAGATGAGCTCAGGTGTCGGTTCGATTTGTCGAGTTCCACAGTTGTTGGGAGGTTAGCACATGCTTAACGGTGGATATGATCATGGTTATAATTACAACTTGATATTTAGAATGTTGAGAATAGATATAACTAATAAAGCTGCACCGGTGGACAATAGTTGAGATCTGGCTTTTATCCCACCCACTTGTGTCCACCTAGGACCCGAGTACGTGATGCCTGCTCCTTGACTATACACATGTGGGCCCATGGATCCCCTTGGTATGAGCATGATTCAAATCTTATTTCTTGGGGCCACAGTTATTTTGGGGATTTACTACTATCATATATTTATGCCATGTTTTACTGTTTTATTTACTACTATTGCGCGTGGAGTGTTTACCTGTACTGTTTTGTAAAGTGGAATGTCGGTATCGATAAGCCCAATCACACTTTCTAGTTCCTAGCATTTACAACCATTGACGCGAACCCTGGGTCCATCTCGGAGCCCGGCCGACTTTATTGCGGGTAGCTTAGTTGGCCCCCTGAAATCATTTTTGAATCTTGTGAATGTTTTGTCGTGATGCCTCGTTGCTTTTTATTTGGGTTTTCCTGAGGTTGATCGTGCATGTGTTCCTATTTGTGCACCCTTGCAGGGTAAATCTTTTCGAAAAGTTGTGTCCACGGTTATGGACTACTTGCAGCACAATGTCTCGATCATAGACAACTCAAACTAAAGTAGTGCTATAAATTTTACTTTGGCATGACTAATAATCAACTCCACTACAACGAAATGGTTAATTAAAAGTGCCAACAGTTGGTGATATTGGAATGTCTTATGCTATCTATATCTGACTAGTAAGTGCTGCAACTTCAATGGAATGCATAAATAAAACTACCAACTACGTGAGTTCCTCGAAAGGACTTCCTCGTTTCATCTCAAGGGGGAAACTCTAGGATGGTTTATGTTTGGTGTTAGTATCAGGTTGGTTTCGAATAGGTCTTTCTCATCCCTCTCTAATAGCCGACGGTTGTATCGAGTCTCTGTAGGTTGCTTAGTGCATGCTTTGCTACCGCTGAGCCCACCATACATATGTAGGCGAGAGCCACCAAATTCTAAGACTCGCCATGTACTTGCCTCAGTACTGACCGCTCTCTTTTTTCCTTGGCCCTTGGTCGGCACCCCTTTTGTTCTGACAGGTATGAGTTCGACGATGTTAGCAAGGTTACCCTTCCGACTTGGCTTGGCAGGGTTTATGGACACCATTGGTTATTATTCAGGACTCTTAGTCTCAAATTGCATCTTATCCATACTCGAATGTTGTATCGTTTTCAATGTGATTTGGATCTTTGTAATGTATATCTGTATTCTTGACTCGTGAAGTCAATGTTGTATATAGATATGTTATTGTGGGTCCCCTCATGGACCATTGTGTAATGGTATT
Organism: Avena eriantha; assembly: GCA_910589775.1. NCBI lineage: Eukaryota > Viridiplantae > Streptophyta > Magnoliopsida > Poales > Poaceae > Avena > Avena eriantha. The sequence goes on from OU342744.1 coordinate 375,176,624, forward strand.
ATTTCATTTTTCGCCCATACGCAAGCGCCCGGTGGGCATGTTTGAATTGTTTCCATGCGGGTTTCGTAGGAAGCGCTAAAATCTGCATAGGGCTGATTCGAGGGAGTTACAAGTGGTATCAGAGACTTGGTTCGTGATACCCCACTCGTCCAGCCTGTAGGATAATCTATCTAACGACCAAAAAAGAGTGTCAAAACTAATTTGTAAAATCGGTAGGATAGATCTTATCAGGTCTGCTTTTACTTATTTCCTATATGTTATTCTCCTCTGACCTTTGCATGTTTTGAATCTGCTCTCTTACCTTTTCTTCAAGTCTAGGATTTCTTATCGTTGGGTTTCTGTTGTACCTTCAGGGTTTTGATTCCTTCCTCTTACAATGGTGCTTCTACATATGGTCTTCATGCTATCTAAGTGATTTTCATTGGTTGTAGCTTCCATTTGACCCAAAATTTACTAAAAAAAATCTTTATATTTTCCGAAATGATGACATCATCTACGTCAAATTCGATAAAGAGACCGCATCACTTCTTTGTTTTCCAAAGCTTTTTGAATATCGCTTGTCTAGATCTTTAGTCTGAATTCAGGGAATGGGTTGCACGATTTTCTTATTCATGTACATAGTAATAGTTCAGGTGCATGATGGATTGTCCCCCATACTGATTACACTTTCTATTCACTCTTGTACATTGAATTGGATTAAGGTGTACCTTTTTCTCCTTCCATTGAAGTTAGAGGTGGCCTTATCTTTTGAAACCTTTCCTTCTAACTTTGTTTCTCTGGAGTGTTGTCTCGACGAACGTGAGCAACAACCTTTGTTGGTGGTGTCGACAATTTCAAGGCAGAGCAAGGAGCCTTGTTAGTGGAGTCGCGAGGATGTACCCAAAGCAAGAAGAATCCGATTAACACTTGTCTTTCCCGTACCATGGAGCAGATCTCGGGGATGAGATCCATTGTTAGTGGTGGTGAATTGTAGCACCCCGTGAAAACCACTACTAGAAAACCACATGTCGGTTTATTTATTGCATCATCATGACATCATGCATATTTCACCTCTAAAATATTTCCGCTAAAAGCGTATTTTGTTTTCTAATTATCCCCTTGTATTTTAATTCCTAGCCTAAATCTATTTTAAATCCCACTTAATAAAAGTCTAAATATCTAAACTTTTTACCCACCTTTCTACCTAGCTAGCGACCCACCACCTGATCTACCAGCAAGCTAGCCACCATTGTTGGGGATATACTTTCCGGGTATATCCACTATGATTTGCTGACCAGGGTGGCCTACTTAGGGTTAGAGCTTTGCTTCATGGGTAGCCCAGTCAGGGAGAAAAGACAGAGTTCTATCCTGCTACGGGAAGGCCCAGAAGAGTTACCGACTTAGGCTTGTTTAGTTACTTGTAGTCCAAGATGTACTTTGTAACCAACTCTTAGTTGTAGCCTGATAGGTCTCTCATGTAATCCTAGGCTGGATATCTATATAAGTCGTCCTAGGGACCAGCCTTTACAGCACCCATAATCTACAACCTCAACTCTCACAAGCAAACCTCTCTTGTAATCTGTACTTCTGGTTGTCATGGTGGTGGCATGGTAGATGCCATGGATAGGCTAAAGATGGGGCCAATGAGCGCTATGGGAATCCAGGGAGGGATAGCGTGGTGATTCCACGCACGAGTGTTGTTGTATTTCCTCTATCAATGGTGGTTACAAGTGCTCCTCAAGATGTTTGTGAGAAGGAGACTAGGTCACTTACCCCCAACTTAGCTCTAGAGTTCTATCTTAGACAGAGAAAATGATCCCTCCCTCTCTATGGAGGCCTTGGTGCTCCTTATATAGGGGATCCCAGGTTACAAAGTTAGGGCACACATGGCAGCATATTCCCCGAATATGCCCCTTGGTTAAAGCTAGATGCTTCTTTATTCACTTTAACGGTTCGTCCGGACTATTGACATAACCCTCTGCGCAATCCATGCCTTTAAGCATCACCAAACATGGGATATGTCATCCGACACTACCCGTGTCATCTTGGTCGCCCCTGCCTCGCTGGTCCTTTCCTCTGCTTGCTTCGCTCACACTACAGCTAGTAAAGGCTACCTTTTGACCAGTGGGAGATTCCTTCCTTCTCTTAGAAGCCAAGTTATAGCCCGGCAGGCACCTGGCAAACCCAGCTACAAGGGTACCTGCATGATAGATAGACAAATATGGCCGACATATATTTTATGCTGGCTGGGTTAATGCTAGGCAGATGCCCCACGGGCCGGGTTACTCTGTAAGTTGGCCTGCCTTGAGGTGACCCGGCCTGCACTTGCTATGACCATGCCGTACCTTGGCTAACTCGGCCTTTATACCCCGGCGTGACCCTACCCGGGGTATCCCCCCAACACCGGTTCTGCTGTATTACTAGATTGCTAGCATGAGTAGAATATGTCCAATGTCGACAGATTCGAACCTGGGTAAAGCTTGTGTGCTCACCATCCCGGAATACCGTCGCCTCACTCCCCTTTCTCCACACGCCTCGAGGACACCCTCTCGGTGTGCATGTCTTCAATCTGACGACAGTTGGTGCCCACCGTGGGGATGATGAGTTTTGGATCTTCGTTCCAGGCAGAATTTGTGCAAATTGGAATCAGCGAGACAATCACCGTCGGTCGGATCCTCTACACCAGCGACGTCCCTCTTGTACTTCTCAACGAGACTTGAATTCTGGCTAGGGAACCTATGACAACCTACACCATCATGTCTTTTGGTGAGATTGATGTTTACCTTGGTTTCACTAAACCCGCCTAACCCACCCCAACGGTGATGATAGAGGCGGAAGAACTCTATGGATCCACTTTGTTTGTGGAAGCAACAGAGTTCCGGGTCTTAAAAAAACCTAATCTCACCCAACCCGCACCTGAAGCGGAGATAGTGGAGAAGATCGGATCTGAAAGAAGATCTCCCCAAGAAGGCTAAACCTGAATCGGATCTCCCTAAGGAGGTCGAATCTCAGGAGGCTCTTCCCAAAGAGGTCAAATCTCAGGAAGATCAAAGCAGCAACAGCTCTGGATCTGGCTCTATTGATGTCGGAGCGGGAAAGTCGTTTCAGAGACACATGTTGAGGCAAATGATGCTGCGCGGAAACGCCAGCATGGAAGAGATCCTTGAGACCATCAAGTGTTTTGAGGAAGCTAACAAAGAGAGCCACAACTACCTCAGGACACACGCATCACACTTCGTCGTATACGTTGGATCCGGATCCGGCTCTACCGATGCTGGAGACGACAACGGCTCAATGCTGGAGGCAATCGGAAAAAAACGTCAACGTACTAGTATCTTTGGATGACCCCATGATATCGGCAGATTTCCAGAAGTTCTCCACGGAATATGAAGAAGAATTTAACTCCAAGGCTGTGGAAGGAGTATGGATCAAAGCCCCCGCAACAGCATGGATGAAGGATCTGGAGAAAACTCTCCCGAACCGCAGGATCACATGGATCTCGGAGATAATCCTGACATCTAGATGTCCAAGAGTACTGATAGAAGCTTAACTCTGGGACTCAGAGCCAAAGTCGTCTTTGCTACCGGCACAGCCAAGAAGGCAAAGAAGAAGAAGACTTCGGCTAAGGACCTTCCCACTAACGAGGTAACAGCTAAAGAATACGAAGAAGACTCAGATGGAGCCATGATCCTAGATGAGCCAAAGGATACTCCGTTGGATGGACACATGGTTACACTGGTGCTCGTAAACTTCTCAGAGAAGCAATTACCACACATATCCTGATAGCTGCAGAACTTACACTTGTGGAGTTGGAGGATAGGGCCTAGGCCCTAGAAGCACATCGGCAAGTACTCCTCGAGGAAAATACAAATATCGTTGAAGAGAAGAAGTACATTGCAGCTGCAGGGCAGCCTAACATCCGGCAGCATTAGAAGACCTAGAACGGCCCTGAGTTGGCTAACAAAAATCCGAATGTTCAAAAAACCCTTTTCGAAGGAGATACAGCTGTAGGGAAACCTCAGATCGATAGCAAGGGCAACCGGGTGTATGGCGCTCCGGTGGAAAATGTTGCTGCAGCTCGAGATCTCTTGGCAAACAACCAACCCTAGACCAGATTCGGCTAAGCTTGAATCTACTCACAAAGGGCCTGGCGCAGCAGAAGGTTGCCACATTCGGTAGCGGAAAACTAGTCTCCAAGTCAGATCAATGCTGCACGGATACGGGTCGACATCAAGATACAAGGCCTCGATGGGAGCCGAAACAGCGCTACCATTCCAACCCTCGAGAGGACAACTATTAAGAACCGGATCTTCAGGACACCGACACAAACCTGCACGAAGGTGGAGCAACATAGCTCCCGGCTGCAGAGCGAGACACCATTGCAACAATGGTACAATCTCCCCGACAAAAGTCGAATACTCACAGGGAAGGCGAAGAAGCTCAACCTTGGGAGAAGGACCGGCGAAGGATGCCCCCTCCTAGACATACAAGCCGCCCGGTTGAGCCATGTCACAATGACAGCAATGACGGACGAAGGAACGACGAAAATCGTGCTGGAACAAGCCGGCGGTGGCCATCATCATGAGGCCCCGGTTGGGGGGCAACAATCCACCACCACCTTCTCCACCAAGCAGTCACCATAGCGGCTCACATGGAAGCCAAGGGGACGCCATGGTGAAGGTGGTGGTAGAAGAAGCAGGAGTCCGGCTTATGGGCACCACAGCCGCAGTGAACAACCAAGACAGCATGCCCTGTCACCAAGTGATGCCAGGCACCAGATCAACTCAAACACTAAAGCGTGGTGCTACGAGTCGGACAACATCTACGTGGGTCCAAAATGCTTTGGACTGTGCGTACGATAAACAAATTTTCTGGAAGTATTTTCCATCTCAAGGCACATCCAGCCCTACGACGGTGTGACTCGGCTAGACACCTGGCTTCAGGACTTCTTTCAGTCCCGTTGCATCGCAAAAAGAGGAAACAACTTGGTCGCGTCCTAGTCTCTCCTGCTTATGTGGAGGAAGACGGCTCGATCATGGCTTAATGAACTCCTAGAAAACACCATCTACAACTGGTATGATATGCAAAATGCTTTCTTTCAGAACTTCGAGGGAACATACAGGAGGCCCTGCACGGTTCGAGATCTGTAGCGGTGCACTCAGAAACCCAGAGAAACATGCTGAGATTACCTTGGACGATGGATCGACACAAAGAACTCCTACGAAGGAGTAAATGATCAAACTGCGCTTGAAGAATTTAACACGGGACTCCCAATTGGTTTACTACGTCATCGCTTAAAGTGTGAAAAAGTGACTGACTTGGGGGAGATGATAGAGACGACAAGCAAGTACGCTGATGCCGATGTTCATGCAGAGGGACTGCTCAATGTGTTGGATCTGCCACAGTCAGCAAAACAACCAAAGCAGCAGGCCACAAAACGCAAGAACACCTCAGAGGAAAAACCCAATTTGGAAGCGGCAATAGTTAATGCAACTTTCGGGTCTGGAGAATGAGGAGGCCACGGAGGCGGCTAGGGATGAGGCCGTGGAACTTCCAGGGTCCAAGGTAGAGGAGACCAGCAACCTGGCAAAACCTACTCGTGGGCCGACATTGGCAACAATCCGTGCGTACATCACCCGGATGGCAATGGGGGCTCGTCCCACACCAATGCTGGTATTGTTTCAATGATGACATCAAGAAAGACGAATCCACTAGCTATAGGGCCAAGCAACGAAAAGGAAAGAAAAATTCCGACAAAGAGAAAGAGTCTAAGGAAGATTCTGACATGGAGGAGGCGGAAGCTTAAAATCTCAAGTCGGATGGAAAGAAGACCTTCCCAACTAAGAAAGACACTTATGTCACCTTCCTTGGGTCTCAACCAGCCAAGGTCAAAAAGGCAGTGATGCATGAGCTCAACACAACTGTTCAAGCTGTCCCCCAATTTTTGGATTGGTCGGAAGTGACAATCACCTTTGACTGAGGCGATCATCTGCCTAAGCTACACATGCAATGAAAGTACGCTATGGTCGTCAATCCACTTATTGACGGCTATGGATTATCCAAGACCCTCATGGACTATGGCAACAACATCAACATCATCTACGTCGAAATGCTACGGGGAATGATGATATCGAAAACATAGCTGAACTACAGCTCTGTGATTTTTCACGGAGTTGTCCCTGGAAGACAGGTAAATTCTCTAGGAGAGATCACTTTGGATGTTACCTTTGGGACTCCAAATAACTACCGGACGGAAGCACTTTCCTTCGAAGTGGTCCCGTTCAAGAGCGCATATCACGCTATCTTTGGGCATCCGGCTTACTGGGATTTTATGGCTCGCCCTTGTTATATTTATAATATGATAAAAATTCTAGGTCCCAATTGTGTCATCACAATCCGGGGAGACCTGAAGAAAGCACGAGAATGCAAGGACGGATATGCCACCTTCGCTGAAGCCAAACTACACGCTGAGGAGTACCAGGAGATCAAGAAGAACATCGACCCGTCCGAGATGCCCGCGACGATGAAGGAGGTGACAAAGCCGACTCCGGAATTCAAGGCATCAGAAGAGACGAAGACGATGCCGTTGAAGGATGATGATCCCTCCAAGGTGACCTAGATAGGCATAGGTTTAGACCACGCATAGGAAAGAACGCTCATTGAGTTCCTCAAAGCTAATAAAGACATCTTCGCATGGTAGCCATCTGACATGACCGGAGTACCTAGGGAACTTGCCATGCATGTCTAAATGTATACCCAAACACTAAACCTGTCAAACAGTCCCTACGATGTTTCGGCAATGAAAAGCACAATGCAATAGCTATGGAACTAGCAAGGCTCTAGTTAGCCGGATTCATAGAAGAGGTCATCCATACTGATTGGTCGTCCAATGTTGTAATGGTCCCTAAAAAGGACACCGCTAATTTAAGGATGTGCGTTGATTATGTAGCCTTGAACAAGTCTTGTCCCAAAGATCCGTTCGCTCTGCCTAGAATTGATCAAGTTATTGATTAAACAGTAGACCCGGAGCTCCTATGTTTTCTCAACGCATATTCTGGATATCATCAAATTTGTATGAAGGAGTCAGACAAAATAAAGACTTCATTCATCGCACCTTTTGGAACCTTCTGCTACATAACGATGTCTTTTGGGCTCAAGAACGCAGGAGCTATGTACCAGCGCACTATGCAGCGTTGCCTCCACGATCAAATCGGACACAATGTACATGCATATGTGGATGACATAGCTGCGATGTCCAAAAAGAATGAAACACTAATTTCCAACTTGGAGGAAACGTTCAACAATCTACAAAAATACAACATAATGCTTAACCCGAAGAAGTGTTTCTTTGGAATACCAGCATGAAAATTGTAGGTTTCATTGTGTTGCAAAGAGGCATAGAAGTGAATCGCGACAAGATGAAGGCTATACTCAACATTTCCAAGCTAACTAGCCTAAAGGACATACAATGACTAACTGGTTGCAGTGCTACAGTCAGTCGGTTTGTAAGCCGGCTCGGTGAAAGAGCCGCACCATTATACAAGCTCTTGAAAAATACCAAAAAGTTTGTCTGGACTGGTGAAGCTGAAGCTGCACTTCAGGATCTAAAATCCATACTCTCGTCCGCCCCTATCCTTGCAACACTGGAGCCACAGGAACCGATGTTGCTATATCTAGTTGTGACAAACAGAGTCGTCAGTGTTGTGATGGTGGTGGAACGGTCGGAAGAAAAACAGGAACACCTAGTGCAGCATCCGACTTATTATCTCAGTGAGGTCTTGACTGAATCGAAGCAAAGGTACCGTCATTACCAAAAGTTAGCCTATGGTGTATACTTTGCATCTAGAAAGCTACGACACTATTTTCAAGAACACAAGATTACTGTGGTGAGCACATTGCCCATGAGAGACATAATCAACAACAGTGATACCACAGGACGCGTTGCTAAGTGGGGCGTAGAGCTAGCAGCTTTTCATATTGAGTACAGCAATCAAATCCCAGATTCTTGCCGATTTTGTCGCTAACTGGACAAAGACAGTCGAAAACACAGGTCTCCCAGAGACAGAAGTTTGGACCTTGCACTTTGACGGGTCTAAAGCGCTTGGGGGCTGGCGTGGTGCTCAAATCACCCCAAGGTGATAAACTTTTCTATGTACTTCAGATTCACTTCATAGCGACAAACAACATTACAGAGTATGAAGCCGTGCTGCATGGAATTCGAATCGCAAAAGACATCGGCATTCGCCAACTAATGTGTTACGGAGACTCGGTTTTAGTTGCTCAACAAGTATCCAATATGTGCAATGCAAACAAGCACATGGAAGCTTATAGAGCCATCGTGGATGAACTATCTAAATCGTTCGAAGGGTTTGAAGTCTAACAGATTCCCCGAACAGAAAATGAGGAAGCGGATGCTCTATCGAGAATAGGCTCTGCGCAGAAACAGGTCCCGAACGGTGCTTTTTTGGAGCACTTGAAAGTTCCCTCTATCATAGGAGTTGATGAGGAGTATCCGACCAAATCTGACTCAGCACTCATAGAAGTTCTGGCTGTAATTCCTAGCTGGACAAAACCGTACCTTGATTTCTTGGTAGATAGAAAATTACCCGAAGACGAAGTTCTAAGCTGGCAGATTGTCCGACGAGCAAAAGCCTACAAAGTGGTGGGAGGTGAGCTCTATAAGCGGAGTGCATCTAGGGTCTTTCCGCGTCAAAGGCGTGGAAATCCTAAGGGAAATCCAGGAAGGCGAATGCAAACATCATGCCACAACTAGACCTTTAGTGGCAAAGGCCTTTAGACACGGATATTTTTGGCTTACAGCCAAGACAGATGCTGAACGACTGGTCAAGACGTGCAAAGGTTGCTAGAAATACGCCAAACAAGCCCATGTTCCAGTAGATCAACTACGAACAATTCCGATTACATGGCCTTTTGCGGTCTGGGGGATTGGCATGGTAGGACCGTTTAGACGGGAACAAAGTGGATACACTCAGTTTCTTGTTATGGTGGATAAATTCACAAAATGGATAGAGGCAAAACCTGACACAAGTTGTGATGGAGCAACAACTAAAAAAATGTCGAAGACGTGATCATCCGATTCAGGTATCTGCACAGTATTATTACAGACAACCGGAGTAATTTTTCCATGGGAGAACTAGTAGAATTCTGCAATGAACGGGGGATCCAACTTGCTATTGCGTCAGTCGCACATCCACAAGCCAATGGACAAGTCGAAAGGGCAAATGGTTTAATTCTTCAAGGCCTACGACCAAGACTCGAAGCACCACTACATCGTGCTGCAGGGGCTTGGGCGGATGAATTTCCATCTGTAATATGGATTTTATGAACAACTCCTAACAGGTCAACCGAATATACACCTTTCTTCTTGGTTCATGGTGCAGAAGCTGTCCTTCCGAGTGATCTTATTCATAACTCTTCCCGAGTCGCTACATATGTCAAAGAGGATGCCGAAGTTGCTCTAAAAGATGAACTTGATATGCTCGAGGAAGTTCGTGTCGTTGCTGATCATAGATCTATATCCTATCAATAAAAGCTACGCAGATATCATAGTCAAAGATTCAGAAACCGATCTTTCAGGAAGGGCGATCTGGTTCTTCGGCAAATGCAAAAAAGAGAGCACAAACTTGCCCCTATATAGGAAGAGCCCTTCATGGTTAGTCGAGTATTGAACAATGGTTCTTACTACCTAAAGGGCATGAGGCCAGAATAAGAGAGACCTGCTACTAAGAAGAGAAAGAGAGCTAGAGGCAGTACAAATCTAGAGGAGATAGACCGTCCATGGAATATTTCTCAGCTACATCCCTTTTATTCTTAAAATTTTCTTTCTTTGTAATCATATACATGTACATGTTCAAAGTGAAATAAAGTATTGGTCTCCTCAATGTTTTTTCTGAGATGTTTTTGTGCACCATCTTATTTCTGAATGATCATGTCATAGTCGAAAATCCCAGAATACTTGAAAGTAGTTTATGCTCATGTTTGTTCTAATTATATTTCTGAATCTAAAAACGCCACCTTCAGGTATAAATCTAAAATTTATAGTTTATACTTGGATTTTTGTCTGATTGCTAGATGCGGGTATTTTTCGAGTAGTGAATTGTTCGTACTAGAAGCCGGCTTTGATTCCGGGTTTAAATTGGTTTAGCAATTGAGGTCCGTTTCTCGGCAAAGTTTCCGTGCTTAAGTATTTTTCAAGCATAGTAAATGAAAAGCCGAAAGTGCTCAAAGGAGTAAAGCATAAGTTCTTACAATCTTAGCACTAGCAAAATAATAATCTACTTATTACAATCAGATTATTTTCAAAATAACACATTGTTTTTCTGGCACATTCTATGATGCAGGTGAAGACGTAGGATTTGTCAGCTTGCTAGACACATCACCCTTGTCACCCCAATATCTGTTCGAGACAAGTAAGTCAGACTCAGTCTGCTCATCATCCTCAGAAACTTTAGCAACTACTTCCTTGGGGGTGGTGGCACTTCAACGAGCATGAAGAACAGACCATCGTAGTTGGTGAACTCGACCACACGAGAAGCATATCCAGCGCAAGAATCCCAGATCTCCTTGATGTTCTGATCATTGCCGTCTTCATCGACAGTCGAATAACCCTTGGTAACTTGCCATATTTCCATGCTTCCATGGTGGCTCATTACCATTGTTAGGGCATTCTGTGCCGCTGTGCGTGCATAGGACATGTTCCAATCCTTGACGAGCTTGGGCATATCCTTTGCCTTGTCTCGTAGCTCAAATGCCAACACTGCATCTAAGCCAGAGAGCCGAATAGATTCACTGGCAGAAATCATGAATCAGGTCCCCAACAGCGACAAGCCGACTGGTACGAGGCTCGGACGAAGAGGCATCAAGAACGTTGAGAGGACCTATAAGAAAGAAACCAAGGTCAACAATATATCCGACTATAAGAATTTGGAAAAAATAATAACTCAAGGACAAAAAACTTACCAAAGATAGCATCATCTACTTTGGTCTTCTTCTCTCATAGGCTCCGGAGTTCATTCTAGAGAGCTTCAGAGGTGTCCTTCTCCCTGTTCAAGGCATTTTGCAAGTCCAAGATTGTTTGGTCCTGTTTGGCCATGGTGCGTTCATGCGCTTTAGTTGCATGATTGCTAGATTCAAGAACACTAGCAATGCTGGTCTCATGATCTATTTTAAGTTTATCCAGCTCTGCACGCAAGTCAGCATTCTCCACCTCCTGGAGCTTATAATCATCGGCTTGTTCAATCATTTTACAGGACTGCTTTACAAGTTCTGACAACAGAAAAATATAATAGCTGGATAAATATTCGGCTATAGATCAACAAAACAAACTATGAATGATAAATATAAAAGCTCTGATCTCTCTCCGCTTGTTGCAAATATTCTTCAACAATTCTTGGGTATAAAAATTAACTTTATGTAAGTCAGAATGGTAACCAGAGTTAGAACTCTACTAAGACTCGGGCTAATATTTTAACTAAGTTAAATATCAACACGAGCCTTGGGGGGAAATACTAGTTCATTCTTTGGCATCCTATAAAAGCATAAATCCAGATTCCTATCCAACTTCATGCTTGAGCGCTAGAGGATATGATATCAAATACAATAAAAAGAAGAGTTGGATTATGACTTACATAATGCTCATGAGTCAGTTTGTTGAGGCTCATGTGCACCTCAGTGGAAACCTTCTCGGCAAGAGTAATAGGAATCACTGGTTGTGGCTGGGCCACACCAGCCTTCAAATTCTCGTCGCGAAAACAAACTTGGTCAAGAAGGTCAAAAGTTTGACGTCTTCGGCTTCTTGCGCCTCCTCCTCTGCTGTGATATTCCAGGTCTCTAGGCAATGGAGAGCCAGCTTCTAGATCTCTTATGCGCTCTTCCGAGTAAGGCCAAGTTTGGAACTACCCGGATTCTGCAAAAGGTTGTTCGCGAAGGTCTCATCTAAGGGATCATTACCCTTTGAGGGTTCACCCTTATCAAGTTCCGAGTCACCTACGGTGATGTTGGTTTGCAACCAAGGTTCGCTAGCTGTTGAGAATGAGCCGAAACATCTTCAACGCACGGAGAAGAAGTACCCTTCGATGCTGATGATGGCTTTGGGGTAGGAGTCGGAGGCGTGGCAGCAAGTCAGGCCAGAACCAACTTCTGCTGGCGCAGAGTCTTCCCTGACTTTCCTTTTGCCTTACCCTTGGCAATCGTTTTAGCCCTGGATGGTGACAGAGTAAGATCGTTGCAATTCAGGGAGAATATAAATTGATACTCAAAACCTTGTGAAGAAGTTTACCTCTTTACAACAGGCACTTTTTGCATGCCCATAGAGACAACCGGAGAGCTTTGCGCTTCTGGGTAAGCGCCTCCGATAAAACTTCAAGTTCTTCATCCTCCTAAGGAACCAAATCCTTAGGTGGATAGCCCTCAAGAGGAGCAAGCTCCGACTCAGGGAGCTCAGCAAGCTGAAAGAGACATTATCTCAGTATTGCAGAGTTACAAAGTTTAGATGAGCAGATAAATTGAGTATGAAGGAAAAAACTAGAAAACTTACTAGTGCTAAAGGTTCATTAGTAGTATACATGTCTAGAGAGAGATCTGGAATCTTCCTCTCAACTCGTTCCTTAATCAACCATTTGATCTGGGAATCATATTCTTTGTTCGAGATTGGGAGCGAGCTAATCCTAAGGCTTCCCTTCTTACTATTGGTGATTGTGTGCATGAGCCGGTCACCATGGTACTGAAGGGGCTGAATCCGATGTGCCAGCTAGTAGTGGATCAAGTCGGATCCCTTCAAACCCTTGTGATTCATCAGATATTCGATCTGTCTCTTGTCGAGAAGCAGATCATCAGAAAGAGCCGGAGCTTCTGCATCCTAGAACTCTTGGGGTGTGGAGGCACCATCGACAAAAGCCGGCAAAGCAGTTTCTTTGCTGGGAACCAGTTTGTCCTTATAATAAAATAACATGGAGGGCCATTTCTTCACCGACTCACTGGCTTTAATCTTAGGGTAGACTTGGTCTCTCCTAACAGTCAAGCTAAGAGTTCCGGTAATCTAGGGATTACCGGAAGTGATGGAATTTCTCCGGGTACCAAAGTAGTACCAGAACAAGATAAGACTTAGTTTTATTCCGAGATAACCCTCACACAAGAAAGCGTAAGCGCTAAGCTCTAGAATCGTGTTTGGGGGGAAATTATGGAGTTGAACTCCATAGTAATCTACGACCTTAGAGAAGAACTCTGAGGGGGAAATCTCAAACCCCTATCGAGGTGAGTGCCTAAGTAGACCCTTTCGTCAGTGGGAGGATTGGGGACAATCTCGTTGAAGCCGCTCTGCCAGTCACTAGCGCAGAGGAGACCTTCCTTCTTAACAACGCGTAGTGCTCATCGTCGAGGAAGCACAAGATCCACACTCCATGGAAATTCTCCTTTTCCGCCACTATAGTGGTCATCGTCGTACTAGATGAATACACGTCAACCATTTTGGTGATAATGGTGACCTTGGATGGATGGGAAGAAAAGGAGGAGCAAGGGCACGGTGGTATTGGGAGGAAGAAGAAAGCAGAGGCACTGGTGAGGAAGAATAAGGAGATCTGGACCCCTTATATGCCTCTCTTGCGCCAAGATTCGTGTGAAATGAACAATGAACATGCCATGCATCATGGAGGGAGCTGAGTAACCTCCTCGAGAAGATTACGCCTCCTCGATCTCTACGCGTGCATTAAATGGCACCTCGGTTCCATGATAAACAGACCCACCAATGGTCGCACCGTCAGGAATGTCTATCAATGACGTGACTTGACATTGACTAATGTCAGGTTGCGTTAGAGACCAAGTTTCGGCTTAGTTTGAATTTCAAGTTAGAAAACCCAATGACATATTCATAGGTCCGACTCAATTTGAGACTCGGATCCTACTTTTGTTTTGATTTTTAGGAACCCTTCAAGATTCTGCAAGCCGAATATGGATCAAGCTAGACGATGAAATCTGACTCTGGATCTTGGAGGCTTCCGGGGGCTACTGTTGGGGATATACTTTCCGGGTATACCCACTGTGATTCGTTGACCAGGGTGGCCCACTTCGGGTTAGAGCTTTGCTTCACGGGTGGCCCAGTCCGAGAGAGAAGACGGAGTTCTATCTGGCTGCAGGAAGGCCCAGAAGACTTACCGACTTAGGCATGTTTAGTTACTTGTAGTACAAGATGTACTTTGTAACCGACTCTTAGTCGTAGCTGGATAGGTCACTCCTCTAACCCTAGGCCAGATATCTATATAAGCCATCCTAGGGACCAGCCTTTAGGGCACCCACAATCTACAACCTCAACTCACATAGGCGAACCTCTCTTGTAATATGTACTTCCGGCTCTGCCATATTACTGGATTGCTAGCAGGAGTAGGATCCGTCTAAAGTCAGCGGATTCGAACCTGGCTAAAGCTTGTGTGCTCATCGTCCTGGAATACTGTCGCCTCACACCCCTTTCTCCACAGGCCTCGGGGACCCCCTCTCAGTGTACATGTCTTCAATCCGACGACAGCAAGCTGCTAGCATCAACACACGCGTGCACCACCAGCAACCACCCGCAAACCCGCGCTAGCCTCACTCCGCTCCCATGTTCTCTGCACAATTGCGCGAGCGCCACCATCACGCGCTGCTCGTGAAACCCTCCTTCATCTCCCTGTTGCTCAATAATAGAGAGCCCGAGACACCCATGGCCTTCCTCACCATCCCCTCCCACAAAAAACCACCAGCTTGCCAATCTCCCCGTGGCCATGGCCATGGTTGTCCCGCTGCCGTCGCCACCCTGTTCCATCTCTACCTAAATCCAGTCTCGCCAACGTAGCAAGTAGGAGACGCCCTGGATCTTTCCTCGTACTGGAACGAAGAGGAGATGCCTCCCCGCCGCTAGCTGGGGCAAGCCGGAGCTCGCCGTCGTGGTACTTGCCACCATCCTAGCCCAGCCTCGGTATCACCATCTCCCATGAGTCCACCTTCTCCGGCACCTCCTCGGTGAGCACTTGCTCGCCCTCCTCTATTCCCTGACTCGCCTCCTCCCTCTCCGTGCGACCAGCACCACTGCATCACGCCGCGCTTGCCACCCCGCTCTGGACCGCGACCGACACGAGCTTCAGTATGTACACCTCTTATGCTATCTTTACCGAATTTTAACCGGCGCATGTGTTGTTCCTTTGTGAAAACTCCAAACACCAAATTTATTCTCCTACATCCCATCTTTCCAATGCAGCATATGACGATCGATTTGGAGAATCAAGCATGAAGAAATCAACAACTAAAGTCAGGGACTTTTTTGTGTTTTCCGTTTAGAAATATGAATCTGCTCTTTTCCGAGTCCTTTCCCGATGCGTACATTGTTCCTTTGGAAAACTTCCTTATGCAAAGTTGTAGATCTTTGCGTGATCTCCAACTTCTGTTTTTATGGCATGTATTGAAGTGTTGTAATCATACCTTATTGGATATGGTTCGATCTATGATGTCTCTGACTGAATTGCCACTTTCGTGTAGCACCCCAGGAAAACCACTACTAGAAAATCACTTGTTGTTTTTATTTTGTGCATCATCATGATATCATGCTCGTGTCATCATACCACATTGCATTTGAGCATCGCCATGTCATCATGCATATGTTTGCCTAAAACTAGTTTTCAAAAACCTATCTTTGTTTTCTAAATATCCCTGTATTTATTTCAAATCAAAACCCCGATCTTTTTCGGATCTTTTATTTTTCTAAAAAATATTTGTAAAAGTCTTTATAAAACTAAAGCATCAAACAAAATAAAAACTATTTTGTCAGGGAGGTAGTCCAGCCGGTCAGGCCAGAGGCCCAACCGGCCAAACCACCTACTACCGGTCCATCTAAACCTAGACCTAAACCTAACCCTAAGTCCCACCTGATCCTAACCCTAAGCAGTCCTTGCCTAACCCCCACTCGCCGCCGCTAACCAACACGCACGCTGCATCGCCGACATGCCCACCAGGTCGTGCACCACGCACTCTCGTACACACCCGACCCGGTCGAGCACCGCTAGGGAACCCCACCCCGTAGTGCACCCACTCGCCTCTGCCCCTGACCGACACGCATCGCGACCGCCCTAGATCCCACGACGCCCCCTGCCCCACCCCGAGTCGCTCGATCCCCTCGCCCCGTGCCTCGTGTTCTACTCCTCCTCGCCACCAAACACCCCCGCCGCCCTGACCTTCCTCCTATTGGAATATTAGGCAATTTCCCCATGAGATTAATTACCGAAATCAACATTATGTAAGCACTAGAAAATCTAAACACATGTAGCCAAACAACCACATCTAGTAGATCTAGAAATCTAGCAAGAACTAGTGCATACAAAGAGAAGAATAGCACATACATGTTGATCGAAAAGGTCGTCACCGCAGCAGCACCTTGGTCATTGTTGTTGTCGCCCATGGTGCTGATGAGGTCATCGGTTGCTGAAGAAGAACACACGAACGGAGGCGAGCAGTCGCACTGAGACGCTCCCCAAAAACCTTATCGCCCGTCTCTCGGTGCAGGATCTCAACGAACAGGGTTTCGGAGGCCTGCTCTCCCGGATAGCAGTGCACGCAGCTGCCGGGATGGGGAAGCCTAGAGAGCAGCGCAGCAAGAGGAACACACAGCGAGAGAGACTGATAAAAGAACTGGATACGTCTAGATCTGTATGTCTCTCGCTCTATAGCCTGGGAGGTGAGCCGACCGAGTCGCCACGCGTTGGAAGACAAGGACACACGTCAAACATGCACATGAATGTTGACACGTACCCAACAACTGGTGCACCAAGCAAAAATTTAGTCTTCTACAAAACGAGTTTCTAACTCGAACTCGATTCACGAAACGCGACGCGCGTGCGGGCGGCGGAGGAGGAGGAGTGTGCGTGGACTCCTACTCTTCTCACTCACTTAGTGGGAGTGAAACAGCTCACCTTATAAGCTGGTACAACTCTCTCCCAACTAGCAATGTGGGACTAAACATAGTAGATGGGCCTTGAGATTTCAGGATTTATTAGACAAGATGGGCTGCCTACATGGGCCGCAGCCCATATAAATCTAACAATCCCCCACCATATCTCAGAGGCACATCATATGGCACATTAGTTCCAATCACTTTTTAATATACATGTAGTTCAGTGGAGACTGTTAAGTTGAACTTCCACCTAGACAAAGAGATACACTTACTACAACTGAACAATGGACTATGCCTTGAATTGCCAGTCTTGCGCAGCAAGTTTCACTCAATGTCGTTACAGGTACTTGGCTGCCATAGGCTACCCCTCGAGTGGAGCTTATAAGTCACACTCCTCGGCCTTTCATGAGCTCCCTAGAGATTCACCCAAATCTCATACACTGTGACCAACAGTCTAGCTCATATAGGTGTGTTCTTTCAAGATCGCGCTGTAGGACAGCGTCTTTGCTCCCAAGGAGACAGACAAAACACATTAAGATTTAATCAACCTTCCTTACAGTATACTATGAGAGAATTGCATCTGCAGTGGAGTGGGAGTGTAAAAGTTTCTCTCAACTCAGTTATTTCAGTTTGTTTTCCCAGGTCCTAATTCACGGGATCTCCGATCACATAGGTTGGGTTACCCCCTTGACAACTCACGTGGGTCTCAAACCCATCTCCCTCGATGCATTTTCTATCAAGTTTCTTGATAGTCCTTTCATAAAAGGATCTGCCAGATTCTTAGTCGTTTGGACATAATCCAATGCTATAACTCCGGAGTTTCTCAGCTTTCTGACAAACTTCAGTCTTCTCTTGACATGTCTTGAACTCTTCATATTATCCTTAGAACTGTTCACTTGACAATCATAGTTTGGTTGTCACAGTTCATAAGGATTGCCGGTATTGGTTTTTCAACCATAGGCAAATCTATTAAGAGTTCACGAAGCCATTCTGCTTCGACACTCGATGTATCTAGTGTTGTGAGTTCTGCTTCCATAGTTGACCTCGTTAAGATGGTCTGCTTGCAAGACTTCCATGAAACAGCGCCACCACCAAGAGTGAATATATATCCACTTGTGGCATTTATCTCATCAGCATCTAATATCCAGTTTGAATCACTAGACCCTTCAAGTACTCTTGGATACCCGGTATAATGAATTCCATAGCTCACGGTTCCCTTTAGATAGCGCATTACTCTCTCAAGAGCATGCCAATGATCATCTCTCGGGTTGGCCACAAACTGGCTAAGTTTGATCACAGCAAACGAGATGTCAGGCCTCGTAGCGCAAGCTAGATACATAAGTGAGCCAATTATCTAAGAGTATCTCAATTGATCTCTAGCTGCCTTTTGATTCTTTCGAAGCAAAACACTAGGATCATAAGGTGTAGGAGAGGATTTGCAATCAGCATATCCAAATCTGCTTAACACCTTCTCCACATAATGTGATTGCACAAGTGTAATCCCATTATTCTCATCTCTTAATAGCTTGATGTTTAGGATAACATCAGCTTCTCCAAGATCCTTCATCTCAAAACATTGAGACAAGAAGGTTTTGACCTCATTAATCACTTTGAGACTTGTCCCAAAAATTAATATGTCATCAACATAGAGACATAGGACAACTCCCTCACCCCCACCATGATGGTAGTACACACATTTGTCGGCTACATTTACAACAAAGCCCACAGATGTCAAAGTTCTTTCAAACTTTTCAAGCCATTGCTTGGGAGCTTGTTTGAGGCCATACAAAGATTTCTTCAATTTACACACCTTTCTATCTTGACCTTCCAGTACAAAACCATCAGGTTTTTCCATGTAAAATTTCCTCGTCCAACTCTCCATTTAGGAAAGGTGTCTTAACATCCATTTGATGAACGAGAAGACTGTGTGAGGCAGCCAGTGACAGTAGTACTCGAATTGTGGTCAGTCTAGCCACAGGTGAGTAAGTATCAAAGAAATCTTCGCCTTCCTTTTGGGT
Source organism: Avena eriantha (assembly GCA_910589775.1). Classification (NCBI taxonomy): domain Eukaryota; kingdom Viridiplantae; phylum Streptophyta; class Magnoliopsida; order Poales; family Poaceae; genus Avena; species Avena eriantha. The sequence goes on from OU342744.1 coordinate 375,195,551, forward strand.
ATAGCCTTTATCCACAAGCCGAGGTTTGTACTTTTCAATAGTACCATCAGCCCTAAGCTTCTTTTTAAATACCCATTTACATCCTACAGGTTTACACCCATATGGACGTTCAGATATCTCCCACGTTCCATTAGCCAAGATGGAATCCATCTCGCTTTGAACTGCTTCCTTCCAGTAGTCTGCATCCGGAGATGCAAAAGCTTCTGAAATGGTAGTGGGAGTATCATCCACTAGGTACACAATGAAATCATCACCAAAAGATCTTGCGATCATTTGTCTCTTACTCCTTGTGGGAGCTTCATTGTCATCCTCATCCGAATCTGAACTCTCATTATCTGATTGTTCATCAGTCTCTATGGGAGTTTCAGGTTCAGAAACTGCATCATATTCCTTATTAGATATGCTAGGCATATCTCTCATAGGAAATATATCCTAAAAAAATGTAGCATCTCTTGATTCAAAAATGGTACCGACAATCATGTCGTCCATTTCAGATTTCACCACAAGAAATCTGTAAGCAATGATGTGAGAAGCATAGCCAAGAAAGACATAATCCACAGTTTCGGTCCAAGCTTATGCTTCTTGTTGATTGGCACGTTGACCTTTGGCAAACAACCCTAAGTTCGTAAGTAGGAGAGTGTCAACCTTTTCTTTTCCCATTCTTCAAATGGTGTAATCTCTTTATTCTTAGTTGGAACACGGTTTAGGACATGACATGAAGTCAATATAGCCTCCCCCCACCATTCCTTGGATAAACCGGCAGTGTCTAACATGGCGTTAACCAAATCTGTTAGAGTCTGGTTTTTCCTCTCAGCAATCCCTGGATTGAGGGGAATTGGGAGGCGTCCTCTCATGTATAATACCATGTTCTGAACAGAATAAATGGAACTCATTACAAAAGTGCTCTCCACCACAATCAGACCGAATTCTCTTGATCTTTCTCTCAAGTTGATTTTCAACTTCTGCCTTATAGATTTTAAAGAAATCTAAGGCCTCATCTTTCGTTTTCAAGAGATATACATAACAGTACCTAGTAGAATCATGAATCAAAGTCATAAAATATTTGTTTCCACTAATTGTCAACACACCATTCATCTCACATAGATCTGAATGTATGAGCTCTAGAGGTGCCAAGTTTCTCTCCTCTGCAGGCTTGTGAGGCTTGCGAGGCTGCTTTGCTTGCACACAAGCATGACACTTAGAGGCTTTGACAATAGTGAATTTCGGAATTAAACTCATACCAGGAAGCCGCGACATACAACTGAAATTAATATGACAAAGTCGTGAATGGCAAACATTAGTTTCATTACTAGTAGTGCAAACATGGTTCACTACATCATCAAAGAAGTCTACCAATGAAAAACGGAACATGACTCCGCATTCATAGCCTTTGCCAACAAAAGTTCCATACTTAGTACAACTTTATTGGACTCAAATACCAACTTAAACCCATATTTGAGAAGACGGGATCCACTAACGAGATTCTTCTTGATAGAAGGGACATGCTGCACATTCTTCAATTGCACGATCGTGCCTGAAGTAAACTTCAGATCTACCGTGCCATCACCAAGAACAGTAGCATTTCACCCATTCCCCATCATGACTGAGGAATCTCGAGCCTGATAAGAGGTGAATATGGAAATGTCAGCACACACATGAACATTGGCACCCTCAAACCACCATTCTGTGGATTGAAATACTGAAAAACAGTAGGTAATAAATTATCGTACCCTGAAGTTCCTGCATCAGTATTGCCAATGACCATGTTGACAGATTTTGAACTCTGTCTAGCCTGACCCTTCTTGCCTTTCTTCTGTGGACAACGATGAGCCCAATGGCCAATCTCGCCACACACCCAGCAAGGTTCTTTCTTTTCCTTGTTCTGTCCCTTCTTCTTCTTGAAGTTGGTAGTCTGGCAGACTTTGTTATTTCCATTGGACTTGTGGGCATTTTTCTGTACCATATTGGCAGCAGAATGTCCCTCGGTTCCGCTAGTGTGTTTGTCTTTTGCCCTCGCCTTCTCTTCAACATCCAGAGAACCAATTAGGTACTCAACAGAGAGCTCATGCCTCTGATGTTTCAGAGGTGGCAAAGTTCCTCCATGAAGGGGAAAGCTTAGCGACAATGCATCCTGCGACAAACTTGTCCGGAAGCACACACTTGAGGAGTTCGAGTTCCTTTGCCATGATCTGTAGCTCATGAGCCTGTTCTACTACAGATCGGTTTTCAACCATCTTGTAGTCATTGAACTACTCCATAGCATACAGTTCACCACCGGCATCGGCAGCACCGAACTTAGCGTCTAGCGCATCCCACAGTTCCTTGGCATCACGGATATGCAAATATGCATCAACCAACTTGTCTCCAAGCACACTGAGTATAGAGCCCACAAAAAGTACAGTGGCCTCCCTGAACGCTCTCTCTTCCTCGAGAGTAAGCGGACCTCTGGGAGTGCCATCTGCAACCTTTTCTATGCCCATAGCAGTGAGCCACAAGAGGGTTTTCCCTTGCCATCTTTTAAAATTATCACCCGTAAAAGGGCTCAGTTTCAGCGAAGCAGCAAAGGCAAATGACGAAAATTGCGTAAATAAATAAGGTTTTTAGATTGTTGGAATATTAGGCAATTTCCCCATGAGATTAATTAATGAAATCAACATTATGTAAGCACTAGCAGATCTAAACACATGCTGCCAAACAACCACATCAAGTAGATCTAAAAATCTAGCAAGAACTAGTGCATACAAAGAGAATAATAGCACGTACAGGTTGACCGGAAAGGTCGTCACCGCAGCAACACCTTGGTCATTGTTGTTGTCGCCCATGGTGCTGATGAGGTCGTCGATTGCTGAACAAGGACACACGAATGGAGCCGAGCAGTCGCGCCGAGACGCTCCCCAAAAACCTTATCGCCTGTCTCCTGGTGCAGGATCTCAAAGGACGGGGTTTCGGAGGCCTGGTCTCCCGGACAGCAGTGCACGCAGCTGCCGGGATGAGGAAGCCTAGAGAGCAGCGCAGCAAGAGGAACACACAGTGAGAGAGACTGATAAAAGAACTAGATACGTCTAGATCTGTCTGTCTCTCGCTCTATAGCCTGGGAGGTGAGCCGACCGAGTCACCACGCGCTGGAAGACAAGGACACGCATCAAACATGCACACGAATGTTGACACGTACCCAACAGCTAGTGCACCAAGCAAAAAATTAGTCTTCCACAAACCGAGTTTCTAACTCGAACTCGATTCATGAAACGTGACGCGCGTGCGGGCGAGGCGAGGCGGGTGGCGGCGGAGGAGGAGTGCGCGTGGACTCCTTCTCTTCTCACTCACTTAGTCGGAGTGAAACAGCTCACCTTATAAGCTGGTCCAACTCTCTCCCAACTAGCAATGTGGGACTAAACTTTGTCCCTCACAGAGCTCCCAAGGTACCATAGTAGATGGGTCTTGAGATTTTAGGATTTATTAGACTAGATGGGCTGCCTACATGGGCCGCAGCCCATATAAATCTAACACCTCTGACGGACTGTTCCTCCGCGCGACCATGTGCCGGCCCTGTACGCCGTCCCGGATCTCGTGCAGGTCACCGTCGAGCCGCCCTTCCCCGTGTCGGCCGCTGTCGTCTGCGTCACCCCTCGTCAGCCGCTCTAGAGGCTCCCCTCTATGTCGCCCACGCCCGCAGCAAGCCCCCTATCGACGCGAGCATCCCTACGCTGCCGATGGCCACCTCTCTGGCCGGCTGCAGGTCGCTGCCACCTCCCTAGCTTGCGTCACCGCCTCCTCTCCTCCCGCGTTCCCTGGCAGCAAGCGCGCACCACATCCTCCCTGTTCCTGCAGCAACTCCACCGCCGTGCTCCCCATCTGCGCCTCTTCGACCTTTCCTGGCACCCGCCTCTGGTCGTCACCCTCCCTGGCCAGCGCCCCGTGGCTAGCTCCGGTCACCTCCCCGCTTCCCCAAGCTTCTCGCGCCGACCGTCACCGTTCTCTACCGTCTCTACGAGCTCTGCGCTGCTCCTCCGTGACCTCAAGCTCGCCTATGCCCATTTCCGCTATCCTCGCCCGCATCCTCAACATCTCCCTGTAGCCGCGTGTCCATCACGTGTTTGTGCTTTGGTCTAAAATGGGTCACACCTTCTGGGAGTAAGCTGAAGCTAGTGGCCCTCAAGTTGTTCGGTTGTTGCTTGTCTCCTTACGGTAAGGTGAGGATGGTATGGTGGTACGGTGTTGCAGCGGTGAAGACCAAACGAGGATGGTGTAGAATGACAATTGTAGCTCCTGTGAGGGAAAGGTCGTCATATTGCGATATCAAGCATGTGAAGATGGTGGTGCCATCTATAGATCCCAACATCGATCCAAGATCACCACGACACTCGAAGTCTTAACCTGAAGGTCGTCGACATGGAAACAAAGCTGGAATGCCAAGTAGTTCTTCACGGAAACAAAGACGCCGAGACGCCGAGTGCACCGACATGGATCCAATGGCTGAGACCCTGGACCGAACCCGAACCCCAGCGAACCCCAAGATCGCCGAACCCTAATGTGATCCCCTTCCTGAGGCCCCTATTTTTTATAATATATGATATCTATATGTTGCATATATTTTTACATGCTTGCATACATCTCATCAGGTGGGTTTGGGGCATTATGTCGATTCACCTCACAATTAAATATGGAGGTCATATGTGGGATTTTCTAGTCTTATATTGGCTCCATTTAAATTTATATAGCGAACCGATGTCATGTTTTGCCTCGTTAAGCCAACAATTAAATTGTGGGTATCTAAATAACATGAACCTTCTAATTAATTGTCGGGATCCTGGTTCCTCTTAATATTGCCTAATTACACTACATCTTTGCCATGTCATGCATCATACATGCATCATGCCTGATCTTCTACCGTGGTATTAAATAGTGCATCTGGTGTTTCTTTTAGTGCTTTGGTAATTCACGGATTAGGCCATTGAGTTGATGCGAGTATCGACAAATTCTTCAGAAAATGTATCTTCGGCAATGTTCCCAGGGCGAGCAATCTACCTCTTTCTACCTATTTTGCTTTTATAGTCTTTACTTCCTCCTGTTGATCTATTGCTATCCGTGTTGCAATGCTTTAGTTTCCGTGCACCATTTATATTCCTTGCAACCTCTATATTACCTTGGACACATCCTATTGCCTGTTGGTTGATAGATAGTCGGCCTTGCGAGTCGTAGTTGCTTGCTCAAGTGTTGCTTTGCGTCGTTGTTGTTACACCGTGGTTGAGAGGTTGGCACATGCTTAATGGTGGACATGATCATGGTTCTCATTATGCTTATCAATTAAAAATGCTGGAAATAGATCTAATGCAGAGGCACAGATGGGTAATAGATGTTATTTGGTTTTTAACCGCTCACTTGTGTCCACCTAGGACTCGAGTTCTTGACACTTGTTCTAAGACTGAGCGCGTTGGTGTCTAGGCACCCCTATCAGCTTATTACCTGATTTCAAAGTACTATGCTGGGGGCCACAATATTAGTTCGGGCTGTATACGTTATCTACTGTACTTATGCCATGTATGCCAAGTTTATTACATGTTTCTCGATGAGCGTTTATTACTGTTGCGTAGGTGCGACACTTTGTCATGGGAATATATTGTCTATGGCCTCTGCTTGCGTGACAAGTGCACGCAACCTTAAGGTACGTACGAGGAGGATTAGCTATACCTCGTACGGGTAGCTCTTTCAGGTGTCCCCCATGTACTTGCTTTGGGTCTGGGAAAATGCCGTGTCCGAAGCCCCGCCGACATACCGATGGGTGTATATTAAATGATCTGGCAACAAGGGTTAAATCTTTTCAAAAATCTATGTCCGTGGTTATGGACGACTTGGAGCACAGTTTCTCGATCATAGACAACTATAACTAAAGTTTGCTGTTGTAATATGACTTGTATCTGATATGACTAGTAAGTTGGATAACCACCATGGAAAGAATGAATAAAACTGCCAACTATGTGAGTTTCCTCGGAAGGACTTCCTCGTTTGGTCTCGAGGGGTAAATACCAAGATGGGTATGTTTGGTGTTAGTATCAGGTTGGTTACGCATAGGTATTTTTTTATCTCTCTCTGATAACCAATAGTTGTCTCGAGTCTCTATAGGTTGTCTAGTGCATGCTTCGATGCCACTTCAGTCCACCATACCTATGTAGGCGAGAGCCACCGAATTCTAGACTCGATTTGTACTGGCCTCAATACTGACCACTCCCTTTTTCCTTTGCCCTTTGTCGGCATCTCTTTTGTTTAACAGCTATAAGTTCTACGTCGTTAGCAGGGTTACCATTCCTGCTTGGCCTGGGCAGGGTTATGGATGCCATTGGTTATTCTTTAGGGCTCTTAGCCCCATTTGCATCTTGTCCATACTCGGATATTGTATCTTTTTCAAGGTGATTTAGATCTTTGTACTATATATCTGTATTCTTGACTCAATGAGTCGTTGTTGTATATTTATGTTCCGTCGGTTCCATCATGAACTATTGTGTAATGATATTACTTCATTTTCCACCCGCACGCAAGTGTCTGTTGTGCATCTTTGAATCGTTTCTATGCGGGTTTGGTGGGAATTGCTGAAACTTGCATAGGGTTGATTCGAGGGTGTTACATTTCATTTTGGGGTTATGCACTGGAAACAGCTGCATTCACTTTAAATAGGGCACCGTCTAAATCCGTTGAAACGACATCGTATGAACTATGGTTTGGAAACAAACCAAAGTTGTCATTTCTAAAAGTCTGGGGATGCGATGTTTGTGAGGAAACTTCAACCTAATAAACTTGAACCCAAAGCGGAAAAATGTGTATTCATAGGATACCCTCAGGAAAGAATTGGGTATTCCTTCTATCATAGATCCGAGGCAAGGTTTTTGTTGCCAAGAATGGATCCTTTCTAGAGAAGGAGTTTCTCGTGAAATGTGTGAGTAGTCAGAAGGTAGAACTCAAAGAGATTATTAAACCTTCTCTTCATGAAACGATGAGTGGTGCATCACCGGAAGTTGTTCTAGAGTTGACTTCACCTGATGAAGAGGGAACTAATGATAAGGATCATGAAACTCTGAGAGAGGACATTACCGAACCTCGCAGGTCAAGCAGGACACGTGTATCTCCTAAACAGTATGGAAATCCTGTCATGAATTTCATGGTAGATGGAAATGATCACCCTACGACATATGAATAAGCGATGTTGAGCCTAGATTCCAATGAATGGCTAGAAGACAGGCAATCCGAGATGGGATCCATGTACAAAAACCAGGTTTAGACCTTGGTAGACTTACCTCATGATCGAAAGGCTGTTGAGAATAAATGGATTTTCCAGAAGAAAACTAACGCTAATTGATAAGGATCAAGTAGATGATCTAAGATTTTTGCCCGATATTTCACGGCGAATCAGCAAAATAACAAATCTTCTAATCACGCGATGAACATAACCTGAAGAAGAGGAATAAATTCCAGCAAGCAACATGGCGATGAACAACACGCCTCAAACCTCAGCTCTATAATCCTTGATGACACAAGAACCCTCGCATCAATCTTTATTGGATAACATGGCAACGCCGTTTCCCTGGAGGGATGATACATGATGGAACACCACGCGATAGTTTTTTACTAAACAATTGAACTCCCTCAACCCTAAGGCATCTGGCTCCTTTTATAGGAGGATGGGGCGCCCCACTAATGGGCCTTGACCTGGTTCGGTTGGACAGGGCCAAACCAAACACACACACATAAAACTTATTAAAAATAGCAACGATACAAATAAAACTCACATGACACAACTAATGACACACCTAGATTGGTGGAGTCCTGAAATTAGGCTGCACCTCCTCCTTCGTGCCCATATCATCCTCCACCCCTTCAAGAAGCGTTGTCCCCAACACGTGACGGTCTGCTCGAAAGGGTGGCGTGATATCACCACAATCATCACGCGATGTTGCCATCTTCAAGTCTTGCCTTCCTTCCACACCACGTCGTCTCGCTTGACCTGCTCGACTTGATACAGCACTGGGTGGCTGCACCTCTTTTCTTCGCCAAATGAACTTGTACTTAGGCGCCTCCACCTTCTTCTTCTCAACTCTTGTTGGAACCTTGCGTTGTTGAACATGAACCTGCTTTGCACAACCGACAAAATATGAGTAATTCCCGGGCCACACAACTGACGAACATGTCCATCTTTGAATGTGTGCATCCGCACTGCTACTCCAACAAAATGCCTCACAGGTGCGCTGACATAACGGTGACGATCATAAACCCGTGGCACCATATGCACCGGGACTTGAGCAGCACAACTATCATCGGTCTGAACTCCTATGTCAACACAAACTGGAATACCCTTCTTCTCAGCAATCAGAGACTTAACTTCAACCAACTTATCACTAACAAGTACAACTGGCTTGTCATCTACAGGCATGGCTGAAAAAATGGCAACACTGACGCTCCGTGCATCATGCTCCTCAGGCTGTGGCGTAGCTAGCCCAGATTTTGGCTTAGCCTTGTGCAACTTCTCCTTGTGTACCACCAGCTCAACTTTAGACTTTATTTGATCATCCTGCATTGGTTTCAAAGTCCGATGTTTGCCATCATGCACAAAAGAATATATATTTGCTCTCCCAGCATGAGTAACATTACGATCATACTGCCATGGACGTCCAAGTAACAGCCCACACACCTCTAATGGAAACACATCGCACTCTACCTCATCAACATAATCACCAATTAAAAATGGCACACGTACCTTATGAGTAACTTTCAGCATACCGCAGCTATTTAACCACGCCACATGCTTAGGTTCAGGAATACGCCATGTCGACAAATCCAAAGTCGTCACCACAGCCTTACTGATGCCATTACAGTAGCTTCCATCATCCACCATGAGCTTGCACACTTTGCCTTTGACCATGAACTGCGTCTGAAATAAACTCCAACGCTGACCCTTGTCAACGGTTATGCAAGCCTCATCGTCTACCCGCTTGAGTTGCATATTCAGCCTACTCAATGGTTCAACATTTTCCAGTGCAGTTTCAGTGCACACAACAACCTTGTCAACATCAGGCATATTCACCTTGGAAGGAGTCATGAGTGTCGCTAACTTGCTAACATCAACCTTAGGAACAAATACCGTGGACTCTGAAATCTTCACCTCAGTACGCATAGGTTCCACTCACGGAACAACCCATGGCGAACGCACCTTCGCAAACTGATCAGACTGTGCCACAGGAGGACACCGTCGTAGTGGCATAAACCCACGCCCGGCAGGCTGCGTTGGTGTCTTAGTATCACATGGAGCATCATTAGTACCATGGCGCGACAGAAAACTATGTTCTGATAAAGATTGAGCCTCACATTAGAATGTTGCTACAGAAAAAGCACATTCCTCGAGAAGAGATCGTCGTCGTAGTTGCCGTCGTAAAGGCGGCGCATATGCTCATAACAATAGTAATTCGGATCGCCGTACATCTTGGACAACCAAAATCAGCAGAAACTCCAGCGTGGCAGAGCTTCACGGCATAAATTCAGGCAAAACTGTGACCAAAACAGCTGTCTGCAGACTCTTTCTCCTGAAAGCAGACACCGCCTGCGTGCGTGCGTCGGTAAAACAGGATCAGCAGAAGGCTCGCGCTGAAGAGTGAGAAAAAAATGCCAAGTCTGCTCTTGAAACAAACTATATGTGCAGGTCACAAATTATCTCGTGCAACTCAATAATTGTTCTGAAGTAAAGTCCAAGCGAAACCTTAGGCACCGATCTCCTTTTTCTTTCCTTTGCTGGCACGCAAGACAAGAATCTCAGGAACCAAATAAATTTAATACTCCAATAGTAGTCGTCGTGACAAACCTGATGGGCTGGCCCACGCTAGAACACAGACTCGTCTGTGATCGAGCGAGCGATCACGCCAGGGGACGCGCACAGAGTGATCGATTTTTTTTCTTTTTTGGTACGTACGCTGTACATGTCCTAGACTTTAGCGATCGGATAATCCAAAACGGAAAGCGATCAAGCATATCAATTAAACAGAATAGGCACGTATCAGTTTTAATCCAATGACCCAGCAAATCGTATCAAACTTGGATGGTCGACTCAGATCAGATCTAACAAACTGTCAATAAAGGATCGACATCTAGAAGGAAGCTCGATTCAGAACCAATCGCAAAAACAAATCCAGCAACAATCCTTGAACAGGAGCAATACCTCCGACGGATCTTCTAGTCCTCAGCAAAACCAACATATCGGCATCAACCAAACCTTGCAGATCAAAACATTAGATCGATCAACAAGAACTCGTCGTGAGCAACCCAGAAATCTGATACCACATGATAAGGATCAAGTAGATGATCTAAGAGTTTTGCCCGATCTTTCACGGCGAATCAGCAAAATAACAAATCTTCTAATCACGCGATGAACGTAACCTGAAGAAGAGGAATAAATTCCAGCAAGAAATATGGTGATGAACAACACGCCTCAAACCTTAGCTCGATAATCCTTGATGACACAAGAACCCTCGCAGCAATCTTTATTGGATAACACGGCAGCGCCTTTTCCCCGGAGGGATGATACACGGTGGAACACCACGCGATAGGTTTTTACTAAACAACTGAACTCCCTCAACCCTAAGGCGCATGGCTCCTTTTATAGGAGGATGGGACACCCCACTAATGGGCCTCGACCTGGTTCGGTTGTACAGGGCAAAACCGAACACACACACACACACACATAAAACTTATAGCAACGATACAAATAAAACTCACATGACACAACTAATGACACACCTAGCTTGGTGGAGTCCTGAAATTAGGCTTCACCTCCTCCTTCGTGCTCATATCATTAATGGTAATGTGACCATCTATAAAGCTTGTCTTGTTGCAAAGGGGTTTCTACAAATCCAAGGAATTTACTAAGATGAGACTTTCTCTCCTGTACCGATGCTAAAGTCAGTTAGGATTATGTTAGAACTTGCTGCATTTTTCGATTATGAAATTTGGCAGATTGTTGTGAAAATCGCGTTCCTCAATGGTAATATTGAGGAAGAGTTGTATATGGTCAACCAAAGGGTTTTGTCGATCCTAAGGATGCTGACAAGGTATTCAAGATTTAGAGATCCATGTATGGACTGATGCAATCATCCTGGAGTTGGAATATCTGCTTTGATGAGGTGATCAAAGGGTTTGGATGTGTCCAAACTTACAGAGAAGCTTGTATTAACAAGAAAGTGAGTGGGAGCTCTATGGAATTTATATGTGGATGACATATTATTGATTGGAAATGATATAGATCTTTTAAATAGTGTTAAGAGTTATCTAAACAACAATTTTTCGATGAAGGACCTTGGTGAAGCTTCATACATACTAGGAATCAACATCTATAGAGATAGATCAAGACGCCTAATTGGGCCATCACAAAGTACATACCTTGACAAGATATTTAAGAAGTTCAGTATGGATGAAAGTAAGAAAGGGTTCTTACCTATGTTGCAAGACATTGAGCAAGACTCAAAGTCCAGCTACAACAGAAGATAGAGAGGATATGGATAAGATCCCCTATTGCTCAGTCATAGGATCTATTATGTTTGCCATGCTATCTACAAAACCGGACGTGTCACTGCTATTAGTTTGACTAGCAAGTACCAATCTGATCTAGGTTTGGAACATTGAATAGCAGTCAAGAATATCCTTAAGTACTTAAAAAGGACTAAGGACATGTTTCTTGTGTACACAGGTGAAGAAGAGCTCATCGCTAAATGTTATGTCGACACTAGCTTCAACACCGATCCGGATGACTCTATATTATTTGTTATTCTTTGCTATTTTGAGATTTTCTATTTGTTAGTAGTGAACGGTTCTAAAGTCGACACTGGCTTCAACACCGATCCGGATGACTCTAAGTCTCAATCTTGGTACGTGTTTCTCATGAATGGAGCATTAGTTAGTTGGAGGAGCTCCAAACAACCTATGGTGGTGGGATCAACAACGGCAGAATATGTTGCTGCGTTAGAAGCGGCACATGAAGTGGTTTGTATGAAGGAGTTCATAACTGAACTAGGTGTGGTTCCTAGTGATTTGGTCCCAATGGTGATCTATTGTGACAACAATGGACCCATAGCCAATGCCAAAGAACCTAGGTCTCATAAGAATTCCAAGCATATCAAGCGCTGGTTTCACTCCATCCATGAGCATGTCAAGGATGGAGATATAAAGATTTGTACAGTACATATGGATCTGAATGTAGTAGATCCGTTGACTAAAACTCCACTAGGAAAAAACATGATCAACACCAGAATTCCGTGGGTGTTAGATTTATCACTATGTAATCTACATTATTGTCTCTAGTGCAAGTGGGAGACTGAAGGGAATATGCCCAAGAGGCAATAATAAAGTTGTTATTATCTTATTCCAACGATATGATAGATGTTTATCTTGCATGCTATGATTGTATTAATTGGAAATGTTAATACATGTGTGTTTAATAAACAAATATATAGAGTTCCTGGTTATGCCTCTCATATAAACTAGCTCATTGATTAATAAGATGATCAATGTTTCCTGATCATGGACATTGGATGTTGTTAATAACAAGGTCACAACACTGGTGGAATGATGTGATGAACACTCACCCGAAGTATAGTAATACTATCAAAGCCATTATGTTTACATTGCTATAACATCATGTGAAGTAACCTTAATCCTTAGACCATGAGATCATGTTAACTGCTAACACCGGAAGAGTACTTTGATAACATCAAACGTCACACCATAACAAGGTGACTATAAAGGTGGCTTTAGGTACTTTGAAAGTGTTATGTTGAGGCTCATGGATCAATAGTGGGATTTTTCCATCCTGATGACGGAGCGATATACTCAGGGCCCTCTCGGTGATATCACATTGACATAGCTTGCAAGAAAGTGATAAGATCACTATGAATGTTATATCACGAGAACAAGAAAAGAGTACTTGTCGGTAATGAGATCAAACTAGGTATGGGGATACCGATGATCGAATATTGGACATATAATATAACACGAGAAAAAGGGATTTATTTACAACGTTAAAGGTTCTCACGATCACTAGAGTCATCGTTGAATGTGTGGGAGTCAGTACGGATCTCTAGGTCCCACTCGTGATTATTGATCGGAGAGGGTCTCGATCATGTCTGCATTATTCGTGAAACATAGGGTGAGACACTTAAGAAATACCGACACCAATTGGAGCAAATATAATCCCAGAGAAATAATTTGAACATGCTAAAATCATTTCGATGAACACCAGAATTGTTTCGGGTCAAATTGTTCAAAATGGTTCCAGATATAATATCAAAGTAATTCAAGGGGGTTTATGCAAATGTTTGTTAATTAAAGTAATTAACAAAATTCTTAATAAAATAAATAAATAGTTTTATTAAATGAGATATGCATTAAATTTGGTGGAAAATTAATGCATGTGAGTGGAATTTTGAGTGGAGGTGTGTTTATGTGAGTGGAGCCTCCACCCACATGAATGAGGGAGAGGTGGGGGCACCACCTTTGGTTGCCGACCATGGGAGGGGCTACCCCCTATAAAAGGCCACCCCTTCCTCCTCCGTTCTCACACCTCCTCATGCAGGATATCTCTTCCCCCCTAGATTATTCCCCATGGGTTCAGACTATTGGAGTACATGTTCTTGGTGGTTTCTATGGAAGGATTTGCTGCTTCCGCTGCTTTGTTGGAGTGATGACTCGGAGGTTGTCAGGGTACCGTATATGTGTGTTATCACGGATGCACTACTACTTTGCGGTGTTGGACTTCATCACGATCTTGAGATTGGCAAGTGAATGACTACATCATCCACGAGATTAAATCTCGTAACGCTTTGTTGATTTTCGAGGGTAAGTTCTCTATGGATGGTATATCTACCCATTGATTGTATCTAGGTAGATAGAATTTTGTGCCTAGTTGTTCATATTGTACGATTTTTTCATTTCCTATGCTGCGAACCCAACAAAACACCTGACGGTTAACTAAACAACAGCACACTATCAGAGAAGCACCAATGAGAGCCCAACCGCGTCTAGGACCTTTTTATCCATCCAACAATTGCCGCTTGGAGAAGGGGTTCTTGGCCAGGTTGTGTCAAGATGACGGATAGGTAGCACCACATCTTTGTAGGAGTAGGAAGAGAGGAGGTGATATGGGGTGGCCCGATCTTCTCAGCAAGCACTTGTCGATGGTGATGGTGGATGATAGATAATTAGCCTGCAGCTATGAACTCTCCCGCTCGATCCCTGATGCCAATGCAACAGCTCTTGAACCTTGTAACATATTCACAACACCACGCTCTTCCGCACGTAGCCGTCGACCACGAACGGTAGTTTGGAATCTACTAATTCTCAATGGAACAACAGATCACACTCAATTGCAATTGGTAGAATTCGATCACAGGGTAATTCCAGAGGTTCTATAAAAGAAACAACTCCAAAATAATTTTAACATTGTCTAAACCCTAAAACTAGTGCGTCCCATCTATTTATGAGTTTGGGGGTGCGGCGGCTAAGGGGGTGACCGAGTTGGTCCCACCCAACTAGGGTACAAAACCGACCCAAAATTGGGTTCGTCTCAGGGTTCTGCCGTGGCAGAGTTTGGGCCTGTTTCTCTGCAGCGGCAGCCTGCCGTCGCAGAAAAGGACTCTGTTTTTGTGCCGTGGCAGGAAAATGCGTCGTTTCTCTGCCGCGGCAGAGATCCTGCCATGTGTTGATCTTCTTGGTAGCTCCTTGTGCTTCCTCCCTCTCCTTCCTCGCGCATTCTTTGTTGATCAACACGCCATGCTCCATATGCTTCAGCTCCTTGCTCCGTGCTACGCCTTCTTCTCCCATGTACCAGATCATACAATAGCACAAAGACTTAGGCAATATAAAGTTCTTATAAATGAAAGCATCATGGCCAACTAGGAATGAATTCACCTGATAGTCATTATTGATTTGACTCCTTATTTCTTTCCAGTTCAAGCAGTCAGAGTCATCATAATCCCTGTATATACCCTCATCATCCTCCCTTTCTTCATGAAAAGTCGTCCACAGCTTTGCGTAAGCTGAAAGTGGGAGAAACAAAAAGAACAACGTGTACGCAACGTATATGTATATATAACATGTTGTATTATTGTTGTTCACATGAAAAGTATGTCCAGTATACATCAAGCAACTTAAATTGCAGGTATAAGTGAAGTACAAAGAATCATGATCATGGTGAAAAACAACTAAATAGATAGTCTTGTTCTTCAATATTAAATTCAGTTTTCTCAAAGAAGATCGATGATCAAATTTGTGGACAAGATCAAACAGTTTCAATATGTGTGAAAGCCCAATTGATTCATGCCATGCTTCAACTGCGCTACTCTGATTATTATGAACATGATCATGTTGTCCAGTATGTAAGATGCAACTCAATTTGCAAATATCAATGAAGTCTAAAGTAGTAACATAACTAGACAAAGAATTTTGGGACAAACACAATGAATATGAAAACTTGGGTTCTATTCTAGCAAGATTAGAACAATCCAACATAGGTAAAATTACTCGTGTTGGTTGCAATGCATCAACTAGAGTAGAATGTATTTCCATAATATCTCGAACATGAACTATTGTCCCATAGCAAACATTTTGTGACACATTGCATATATGGCTGAAAACAACTTGTTTCAGTTCAGCGATTCTAGCACAAGTAATGCATATGTGATCCACAAGAAATTTGTCATCCTTGCTATATTCACCAATTAGATTGAAAGTGAAACAAGGAGAATATGTGCTAGAATTCAGAAATGAAATTTCAGAAATCTTATCCATAGCACAACTCATAATCATATGTTCATTTAGCATGATGGAAAACACAATATCAGCAGGTGGTATTCGAGCAAGTATTTCTTTATGTGTAATCAGTACCACATGATCACAATTGGAATTTGGTAAACATGGTGCTGAAATAGTAGTGTAAGGCAAATCACAAGGAGGCTTCAGTAAAGGAATAGACTCACAATAAGTCGCACATGTTGGCTGGAGCTCCAAATCAGTACCAATGTCATCAACAATCTCCTCAGTTGTAGTAGGTACGAAAACATCCTCCACAAGTGACAATGCACAGTCTGACGATGCAGGTTGTAAAATAGATTGCTCCCTTTCTTCAAAAGCAACCTGCATACCACCAGAAACAATACCAGGAGTAGAGATGATTACATTAGCAGAAATATCCTCACATGTATTAGCATCTATTGCACTGTTGTTTTCTTTTTCTCTCATACTCTTAGAATGGATGCTCTCAACCTCACGTTTAGTGGAATCACACATCTCACTTTTAATAACACTCTCACTCAGCTTGGCTATGTGGCTCTCATTCTCACATGGGTTGTAATGCACACCGTGTTCAAGATGAAAAATAATAGAATTGTCACCATTCATCATGACCTTGTACTTAGCAGACAAACTGAACTCTTTTGTCCTCTCCTTGTGAAGAAGATGATACTCATGAAATTTGTCAGCTGAAATCCTGAGCATAGCATGCCTCTTCATGTTCCATTTGAAAGAAATCCTTCCAACAACATGACATATTTGAGCGTAAAACCTCCTTCTCCAAGGTTCTTCCAATAGTATGTGACAAGACTCAAGTGGTATAGGAGATACATCACATCGCACAATCTCAGTATGCTCTTTAAAAGTCATAGGAACATCAACGGTGTGTGAAATCAGCAATGTGCCATATGATGAATGCAAGAGATATGGCACCACATGGGCACATGTGGGTAGCTGCAGCTTTTGTATAACTTCAACGCTGATCAAATTAAGAGTAGAGTTGTTATCAATGGTAATGGAAGCACATCGCTCACCAATCATCACACTATGGTGGAAAAGACCATCACCATCAAAAATACCGCATTCTTCCTTCCAAAAAGTTCCACTACAACGCCAATTGTGGAAGAATTTGTACCTATAGGTCTCCACATTATCCGTAACATCATTGGCTTTCATTTTCTGCATCACATCGACACTACTAGAAGACATGATTAGTACATTAGTGCACAAAACAAAATCTGGTGGTGGAACTCTCACAACTCACTCAAAACTGACAAGAAAGTAGATCTTACCATTCCAAAGTGAATAGTGATCCTTAACAATTCGAAATCAAAGACTTATGCACTGATGTGATGAAGTGAATATCAAAGGTACAGAGAACAATCACAGGGCACACATGTTATTTATGGTGGATCTCTAGGTATGGTATCCTATCTACACCGCAAACAAGTCCTAGTGTTGATCGTACAACAACCCAAGAAACACACACGTGGAGATAAACGTGGCAATGCAACTATGAAAGGTGTTGCACTATGCTGGAGAGAAACTAGCAAAGTTCAAAGTAAACAGGCACAAGATTGCTCAATCTACCGGTGCACAAAGATATCACTAGGCCTCTTTCTCAATTATCCTTTTTTCACTATTTTTCTTTTTCTTTTGTATAGCTCTTTTTTGCTTTTATTTTGCTAATTTGCTTTTTCTCTTTTTTTTATAGATCACACATGGCCAAATTACAAAGTACATCACCAAAATCCTAAGAGCAGCCTATAGGAGCGGAAACTAGTCTCAATGGGCAAGTTTCTACACCTATGTAATAGAATGGTTGTGGCTAAGGTTGAAGGAAAAGTGCAAATTCATAGTTTGTAAAAATTCCTGAAGTGGCAGAAAAATGGACCAAAATCGTGTCATGGCAGAAAATCCTGCCGCGGTAGAAAACACGTCAAAAACGTGTCGCGGCAGCGAATCTGAATCGTTGCAAAACATGGCTCGCGGCAGGAAAACAGGCTGTTTCCGTGCCGCGGCAGAGTCGGTAAGAATTTTTTTTATATTTCTGACTCGGCCAAGAGTAGGAGACAAGGACTCTCAGATTAGATCGGATCTGACCTGGTGATGGCGGAAACTATGGTGGATTCGGCTAGAACAAAAACTAGAAAGATGATAAAATTACAAAGACCAGATCTAGATCTAAACTAAAGGATGAACACGACCAGCAACTATTACTCGTCTACAATGCAATCTTGTCTATGACAACTCTTTCTATGGGGCTTTTTCTGTATAGGACGAAAAACACTCTCTAATCTATGGATGGATTGTGGATTGCTTATCGAGGCAACAAGGAAATCTGATACCAAGATGATATTGCTCACCGAGTAAACCCAACGCTCTGATACCAAGCTGATATGGGGTGGCCCGATCTTCTCAACAAGCACTTGTCAATGGTGATGGTGGATGATAGATAATTAGCCTGTAGCTATGAACTCTCCCGCTCGATCCCTGATGCCAATGCAACAGCTCTCGAACCTTGTAGGATATTCACAACACCACGCTCTTGCGCACGTAGCCATCGACCACGAATGGTAGTTTGCAATCTACTAATTCCCAATGGAACAATAGATCACACTCAATTGCAATTGGTAGAATTCGATCATAGGGTAATTCCAGAGGTTCTATAAAAGAAACAACTCTAAAATAATTTTAACGTGGTCTAAACCCTAAAACTAGTGCGCCCCATCTATTTATGAGTCTGGGGGTGCAGCGGCTAAGGGGGTGACCGAGTTGGTCCCACCCAACTAGGGTACAAAACCGACCCAAAATTGGGTTCGGCTCAGGGTTCTGCCGTGGCAGAGTTTGGCCCTATTTCTCTGCCGCGGCAGCCTGCCGTGGTAGAAAAGGACTATGTTTCTGTGTCGCGGCAGCCTGCTGTGGTAGGAAAACGCGTCGTTTCTCTGTCGCGGCAGAGATCCTGCCATGTGTTGATCTTCTTGGTAGCTCCTTGTGCTTCTTCCCTCTCATCCCTCGCGCATTCTTCATTGATCAACACGCCATGCTCCATATGCTTCAGCTCCTCACTCCGTGCTACGCCTTCTTCTCCCATGTACCTGATCATACAATAGCACAAAGACTTAGGCAATATAAAGTTCTTATAAATGAAAGCATCATGGTCAACTAGGAATGAATTCACTTGATAGTCATTATTGATTTGACTCAATATTTCTTTCCAGTTCAAGCAGTCAGAGTCATCATAATCCCTGTATATATCCTCATCAGGAGGGGTACAGTGAGCCCCTACTCCGACCCCGATGGCATGGCGAGTCGCTCTCACAGCAGATGCACTTTTCCCATCCCCATCCTTTGACACAGGATGGCAAACACGATGTCGGCAACACAGAAAAGACAGGCTTCGTTGCAAATCGCCCTCTCAAAGAATCAACACCGCCAGAAACCACACCTCAACCGCCAGCTGTTGGTGCCTTGCCAGAGCCCAGATCAGGGGCGACGGGATCTGGGACAAGACGCCGACCACTGTTAGAACCTCCCGCCAGACAGACTGTCGAGCAGGAGGCGACCCTATAGCACCTCATGCCATCTCCTAGGGGCAGGAGCTCGCTAGACGAGGATCCGAGCGCCACCTTTGCCGGAGTCGAGCGGGGATGGGACCTCGAAACAAATTAAAGACAAAACAAAAAAGGAGAAAGAATGAGCGGGGGCACTAGCGACAACAAGGAGGGGAGGGGCGGAAGTTGGATTGTGGCGGCATTTGGGGCCCCGGTGTCCGAATTTGTAGGTCCAACACAGAGATATTATTAATGCGGGCGCGACAGGGAGGCTGCTCAAGTACGATGCGAAAACAAACCATGTCACTGTGCTCAACGTCAGCCTTCCATACCCAAACGGCGTCGCGGTGAGCTACGACGGGACGTACGTTGTCGTGGCGCACACCTCTAGGGACCAAAGGCTGGCCAGTACGAGCACCTCATGGATATGCAAGGCTACCCCGACAATGTGCGGCGCGACGGGAAGGGCGGGTACTAGGTCACCCTGAACTAGGAGAAGGGTCAGCCGAACGAGACCGTGGATCCGTTGAAGCACTTGGTGGGTGTCCGGATCAACGGCAATGGCGTGGAGGTGGAGGAGCCGACGACGGCTAAGGGCGTGACGCTCAGCAAGGTGATAGATAGGAACCAGAGTCTATGGCTGGGCTCCGTCGAGCTCGACTTGGTTTCTTTTAAATACTAATCCTCCATTTTGAAAAGGTTATCATGGAGTTTTCTAAATTTAATATATCTATACACTAAAATATGTGTCAGATACATTCAAATTTAGACATACGCCATGCTTTTTAGGACAGAGAGAGTACTTCCTCGGTTTCAAAACACAGGATGTTTTAGTCTTTTTTGAAACACATGTATCTACACCCTTTTAGTATATACGTTTACTCTAAAAGAATCTTGATATATGTGTTTTAGAAAAGCTAAAACATCTTATATAGAGTACTACTTTCACTATATGCAATGGGGTTAGTTTTTGTTGGCAAATTAGCTATTTTTATACTCTCTCCGTTCAGGAATATAAGACACTTTTGTAAAAATAATGTATCTAACGCTTTTTAGTGTATATGTTCACTCCGAACTTCTAGGAACCTATACACTAAAAGGCGTCTAAATACACCTCGATTCACAAAGCTAAAATGTCTTATATTTCTGAATAGAGGGAGTAGTACCTAGAGTTTAATTGATAGATACATGTAATAGTGATTGCTTGAGGAATTTTGTTTGAGAATGTTAAAAAAATTAGTCTCGCCTAACGAACATACTCTAAACTATACGATGGACGGCAATTATCATTAATTTTGCTGCTATGTGGCAAAGTTGTCACCACCCACGCTGAGATAACTGCCTAATCTCACTAAAAAAATGAGCATACCTGTCATATCCATCCTCCACTTTAGTCTGGTGACTAGCGAGTCGAGCCATCTTTTTTAAGGGCATCTCTACTGGGCCGACCCAAATGGATGACCAAAACGGTCTGTTTCTGTCCGTTTGGGTCAGGTCGTGGTCGCTTTTGGGCCGCGGTCCGATCTGTATGGTCAACCGCACACAGCAGCACTATCTTTCTATCCACGTCTTGCCAGCGCTGGCCACTTCTTTTGCATATTTGAACACAAAGTACATAGAGAAATGTATATTTTGAAAAGAAAATAATCTATATTAGGAAATCTAATTAAATAGTGCTTACATATGAATAGTTTACACTCACATGGTTCGATAAAAATTAACCAAACGTCACTAAAATTACAGAAAACAAATAAAGGGTTAACCATTTATGTTTCCTGCAGGAGCCCATATGTGCTCAACCAAATCTAGTTGAAGCAGGTCATGGGTATGCCTGTGAGCAAATTTTCATGCACTTGCATGAATTTTTCCCAAGACACTACACCTGGCTTTGGCTCAACCAATTGACCCTGTAAATCCTAGCCTTGGTCCAAGATACTGTCACCATGCTAATCCTCGACGATCATGTTGTGCATGATCACACAAGAAGTCATCACATCCCACATCCTCTACGTGCTCCAGGTTCTGGCAGGGTATTGAACAATAGCCCACCTTGACTGAAGCACACTAAATGCTTGCTCCAAATCCTTCCTAGCGGCCTCTTGCTCTTTCACAAACCTCTTGCATTTCTCATCTCCAGGGCTATGGATTGTATTCACAAAGGTGGCCCAAGATGGATAGATACCATCAGCTAGATAGTGCTCCATATTGTATGCATTGCCATTGATCTCGTAGGAAACTTGTGGGGCATTGCCTTCTGCCAGCCTAGCAAACATCGGAGACCTCTAAAACACATTGATGTCATTGCTTGATCCAGCCATGTCAAAAAAAGAGTGTCAAATCCAGAGAACATGTGATACAACAACCTCTAGTATGATGGTGCAACCCTCCGCATGGCCTTTGAACTTCCCTTGCCAACCAAAAGGACAGTTCTTCCACTACCAATGCATGCAGTCCATGCTACCAAGCATCCCAGGAAACCTCCTACTCTCGTTGATGGACAGAAGGCGGGCAGTGTCTTCGGTGTTTGGCTCTCTCAGATATACTTGCCAAACATCACTACAACTGCGCTGCAGAATCGATACATGGCCTCATGGCATGTGGACTCACTCATGCGCATGTAGTTTTCGAGGAGATCACTGGGCACTCCATATGCAAGCTATCGAATGGCAGCATAACATTTCTGGTAAGAGGAGAAGCTAATCTTACCGGTACAATCGTACTTGGCCTCGAAGTAGTCATCGTACTCCCTCGCCCCATTGATTATGTCCAAGAACAGGTTTTTGGACATCTGATAGCGGCGACGAAATGCCTTTTCTTTAAAGATCGAATTAGTTGGGTGGAAGTAGTCCTTGTGAAGGCATATGTGCCCCTCTTCCCGGTCGCGTTCATGGTTGGCTTCGCACCGTTTCGCCGAGCCACCTCTACGTGGCGGGAGGAGGTAGTGGCCGTGCACCATTTGTGCATCCGCAAGCAGAATTTCGGTATCACCGTCGAACTCCTCCTCGGACGATGACTTGACAAAATTCTTGTAGAAGAACTCGATCGCCCTTCAACTGCTACCCATATGTCTAGTACACTGTTGTCAATGGCTATGCCAACTCCCGTAGCAGACCAGATAACCAAGAAAGGACCAGCGAATGCACCTCGGCAAACGGCCGAATAGGTTGTGCGCGTCCAATCGATAGGCGAGGCCAGGGCGGCGGGATGGCCTGTGGAGCGTCTAGTCAACTCCGACAACGTGTGTGGCCTGCGGCGGTGCTGCTCGATATCGCGTGGTGCGACGGCGACGGCGGGCAGTGGTGGAGGCGACGGTTGCGCCTACTCTAGCAATGGGATATGGAAGACGAGGGTTTGGGGAGGAACATATTTTGTGCCTCTGGCTAGAGAGCCCAGACGAACAAGCGGGGGACACAGGAGGACAAGCGCATTGTCCGGACCTTCGCAACCATTGCCCAAATTTGATGCATGGATGAGTCGGTCCGTGCGCTTTTGTCTGGATGGATCGCACCGCTGAGCCGCCGCGTAGCCGTCCACCGGTCCACGTGGCACTTTCGGACGTACTCGGACAGGTTGAGTCGGTCCGGTGGAGATGCCCTAAACACAATCGAAGCACCTCGCACCGAGAGAGCCGGCTCCTCCGCATAGGCGAGCCAGCTATATGCACGGGTGTACAAATATACACCCATTTTTTTGAGGAAAAAGCTTTTTATCTATAGAATATGTATATACCTGACGATATATCCTTGATAAATCAAAGTTCGTGACTATTTCTTGAACCATGTACATCCTTTTTAAATTTTTGCCACTGCTCCTCCGCCTGGTAGCCCATGCTCTACGTGGCGCGACTAGAGGACGACACGAGGCAACACTGAGCTAGCTAGAATCTAGATGGGAGTACTACTGGCGTGAACACAAAGCTAAAACGTCTTATTTTGACTGTTTGATTCCCTCGGCTTCGATTCAATTTTGACTATTCTGGTGTGATTTGGCTTGAGCAAGCTAAGTCTAGATAGGAGTATTACGATTAATTAGATTTTCTTTGTTGTAAGCCACGTGGAGTAGGACTTCTGGCTTGCCGATAGGTGCTCGCTTCCTCGTAGCGTACCATGCCATGCATGCACTCACCTAGGAGTATGTCACCCTCCACGACACAAAGCACTGCAACAATGTGGTGTTCTGGTTGAACGTGTGCAATCGTCATGACATGTTGCTGCAGACTCTCCGCCGGGAACCATGGACCCTTCCACGCGGTGTATCATGTTTGTGCAGAGGAACCGGTGGGGCGTAAGACCATCTCCACTCCGTTCAGCGTTTTCAGGCAGAAATCTGGCGCTATTTAGCGCCAGATGGATGTTACTTTCGGTTTGGGAACGATCATTTTCCCACCCATATTCCCAAACCAAACCTAGAATCCGGCGACATATTTGAATTTTTTTGGTTTCCAACGGAGAAATCTCGCTCAAAGATGTTCGACGGAAATTGGCCAAAACAGTTCAATAGAAATTGGCTCGAAAGAGGTTTGACGATCAAATTATTACATAATAGGATGAAATCCAGCGATCATTCATCGATGGGGATGGGCTCCTCCGTCGGGTCTTCTGTGACGGGATGGGCTCCTCCACCAAGTCTGTTGCAGCAGGGCAGGTTGACGGATTCGAGGAGGTGGAAGCAGATCTCGATGACGACATGGTGGCCGAGACGTTCGGCGCATATCTTGGCATGTTGGCGGGGACGTCCTCGTCCAGGATGGCATTGCGGCGCACCATGTACCAGGCCTTGACCTGAGGGCTCATCACCGAGGTCTCTTTGCTGCCCATGAGGAAATGGAGGTATGTGTTCCTCCTCCTCCTCGGCCTGCTTCTGGTCATCGGCCTGGCCATCGGCGAAATCCTGGGATTCCAGGCCATGTTCGGCGTCAGCGTAGGACTGCTCTTGTGTGAAGAACGAGCTGCCGACCATTGTGGATCCAAACGCGACCATTTTCCGCCATGTAAGAGTCGCTCGCCATTCCGCCGAACTGGACGGGCGAGGAGGTGCTACCAACGAATGGAAGAGGGCCACAGAGCATGGCCATCGAAGGCCCGACGCATGCGAGAGAGCTTGCATAGGGGATGTTGATGTCCACGTTAAAGGCCGGTGGGTGAGGCACAGGGCAGGAGAAGAGCACGTTTGGGTTGAACCCGCCATCGAACTCGGGGGAGGACAAGAACCTCTGACGCGGGTTCGCTCGGATCTCCTGGAACATGGTCAGCGATATCGATGACGCCTAGTTAGCGTCCCCACGACGAGTTGTACTGCGCCGCGGCGAGAGGCGCTCGATGGGACATGGCTGCACGGGCGGCCCACTCGGACGTCGTTACACCTCCATGATCACGTGCGCCTCTATGATCGCCTGTGCCTCCTCTGATCTTGTTGTCCTATCCTTCCGGCTGTCTATTTTGATCTTATTCTGTCGGCAATCCTTCGCCCACTCTACGTCCATCTAGCCGGCTGGCCTCGGTGTCGTCTTCTTCTCCTTCGATCTGGCAACGGTGGAGCGGGGTTTGACGAAACCCTTGGGTGGCATGGCGGGAGCTCGGGGAACTGGCGGGAGTTGTGGTGGGGAATGGATAAGAAAGGAGGGAGAGGAAGAAAGGCGGGAGCTCGGCCTCGTGTCGCCGACAGGGTTGGCCCACCCATTTTTTTCGCTTCATCCGGCCGTCCCAGGCGGTTCCCGGCGCCCCAGGTTCGGCCTGGAAACCCCGATATAAAATGGGCCAAATCCGGCTAAAACTAGGTGCCTGGGAATGCGACTGGGCAAATTTTTGCCGTCCAAATGAAAAATTGTCCCGATGAGGCCCTCCAATAGACCAACCCAAACAGGCGACCCAAAATGTCCATTTTGGTCCGGATGGATCAGGCCGTGGGGGATTTGGCTCGTGATCCGGCTTGTCCGGCCAACCGCGCCCAGCGCGCAACCCATCTGTCCACCCTTGGCAAATAGGTGTAACATCCTCGGGCCCTACGCTCTAAGTTCAAGCCTGGATGGACCAGAAGTGGTTAAAATAGTACAGTGGGGGCCCAGGGACCACCCACGTGTAGACCCGTCGGTCGTCCTAACCACTTCCAGAACATCGGGATAAGAGCGAGCGGCGTAGGCAACAGGCGAAAAGATCAAATACATACACAAGTGAGTATGTATGCAAGCTACCTTACAACAGTTCTCAGAGCCATACCATCTAAAAGAAATAGAAATATTGCAAAGCCATACGGCAAGATCCAAATATCCTAGATAGAGATAATAGTGTAGGATAGCTCCTCATACATCAATCAACAAAGTATCAAGCGGAAGCGGGAAACAAGATCCGAGTACGGACAAGAAGCAAATCAGCATAAGATGCCACATAAATAAGCACATCCTGCCCACAGATCTCGCGGATCCCCATCCCCGGAATCTCTACACCGAGTGATCGTTGCCAACATCGTCTGTCTCCTCCACCAAGTATCCGTCTTGCGAATACACCTGTTCATCTGAATCAAACAATTTAGCGTGTGAGACCCTAGGGGTACTCAGCAAGTCTTTATGCCTCTAAAGGGGACATATACCTAGGGCGACGCAATTGCAGCAAAAGATAATAACTAACAAGTCTATAGATACTCGCTAACCATCCGCCTAACCAAAGATAGACGGATGTCCGTTAATTAGGAACAACAATTATAACAGTATAAAGTAACAGATCCATCCTCCTTCTCGCTTACCAACGAGAAAGCGGACGAACATCTCCTCCGTTGGCAGTTTTATTAACCATTCCATGAGTATTGCACTATTTACTAGTCATGTATTTAGTCAAATTAAAAGCGGTACTTTAGTTATACTTGTCTATGATCGAGAAACTGTGCTCCAAGTCGTCCATAACCGCGGACACGGCTTTCAAAAAGAATTACCCTGCAGGGGTGCACAAATAGCAACACACACTCGATCAACCTCGGAAAAACCAACTCAAAACCCAACGAGGCATTCACGACAAAGTGATCACAGGATTCAGAAATATTTCAGGGGGCCAGCCCATTAAGCTACCTGCAACGAAGTTGGCCGACTCCGAGACGGACCCAAGGTTTGCGCCAATGGCTGTAAACGACTGGGAACCCGGAAGTGTGATTAGGCTTGTCGAAACTGCGAAAACACTCCGCATCCAAAACAGTACAGGTGCTCCTCGCACAATCTTAAATAAAACAGTAAAGCATGGCATAAGTACAGGATAGTAATAAAGCCCCAAACTACTTTGTGGCCCCAAGAAATAGAAATGAATCAAGCTCTGGCTCAGAGGGGTCCATAAGGCCTCCCGGATGTGGGTAGTGCGAATAGTCAAGGAACAGGAATCAAGTACTCGGGGTCCTACGGGACACAAGTGAGCATGAAAAACCAAATAGCAGATATTGCTCACCGGTGCCTCTTTTATTAGTTATCCCATTACTACTCAGGTTCAGTTGTTTAGGTACCTTGTTATTCATCAGACACTCACA
The DNA here is from genome assembly GCA_910589775.1 of Avena eriantha. Taxonomy (NCBI): domain Eukaryota; kingdom Viridiplantae; phylum Streptophyta; class Magnoliopsida; order Poales; family Poaceae; genus Avena; species Avena eriantha. The sequence continues at coordinate 375,222,421 of OU342744.1, forward strand.
TACTCTACACATGTTGTTCTACGACTCGCATGGCTCAAACAACTCCTGTAGTAGTGGCTCGTGGGATGGAGGAACAGGCTCGGTGGGGTTTAAAAGTAAAGGCTATGCAGTACTCGGGATTCAATTTAATGCAATCGTGACTCAATGATGCAAGAATAAGATAGAGGCAATAGGTACTATATGTATGCAAGCATGTGGTAGTGCTTGCCTGGCAGCTCAGTTGAAGCGAGAGACGGATCTGAGTAGTACTCCTGGGATTCCTGATATTTCCCCTGCTCGGAGTCTATTCGAAAGAAGAACCAAACAAACAAGGGCCAACATAAATAAAGTGCACAAGCATATAAATAAAATGCGACAAGCAAACAAGCATGCCATGATGAATGATGCACAATTTACATGGCAAAAAGTAGCATGGTATGGGTGAGATGTGGAGTGCAAGAATAACGCATTTTATTAAGTTTTAGTCAAGTTTTAATGCAATAAACAGTTCTGATTTCTGATAAAGACATGCTTCATGCTTCAATTCAGAACATGGAATGCATAGTTAGAACGGGCTCATCGCGCTGGTCGATTTAGACATATTATTTGTCAAATTTGGAGTTATAGAATTAAAGTTATTAATTATTTAAGAAAATAGTATTTTTATTGCAATTAAACAATTTCGCAAATTTAAATTAGTCAAACAGGATTTTGGATGACAAATTTGAATTCCTCACATTTTTCTGACTCTAAAACATATATTATTTGTTTTATTTAGATTTATTAATAAAAAGTTATTAATTTCTGGATTTAAAATAGATTAACCAATTTCTGGAATTATTTTTATTAAACAGATAAACGCGCAGACTTTTTGCACATAGAGGCAACTAGCCACAACGGCTGACAGTGGGCCAGGCGCTGAGCTGGCCGAATCGCGCGCGGCAGGGTTTTTCTTACCGCGGCGTTATCCAGCCCGTGCAGATGATAGGTGGGGTCGGTGGTGTGCAGGGCCACGCGCGGGCTCGCGAACCGGACGCAGCCACGTGGCGCGGACAGGGTGCGCGGGTTGAGGATTCCAAATCCGTGGGTACCTTTTCGTAAAAGTCTCACAGCGACGGACAGGTGGGGCCGGCTGGATCGCGGGTTGTTTACGCAAAAAGGCAGGGGGGTATGTAAAAAAGGGGCGTGGTACTGTTTTTCTTCCACTGGGTTGTCTCTGATGAAACTGAAGAAAACCACACCGGCGCGGACAGAAAACAGAGGCCGGCGGGGTCGAACCCGCGACCTAGCGCTTGCGCGCGGCGGCGCGACCACTGGGCTAGCAGGGGATTGGTGCTAGTTAATCGTTGCGCGGCGAGAAGATCTTACTGCGGTGCAGCGATAGACCGAAGCACGTGAACACGACGCACGGAGGGCGTTCGGCAGCTGGCCTGGCGCGTACAGGAAATGAAGCTTAGAGGGAGGATGTTTGGGGGCATCGAGGGCTCACCGTGGGGCTGTTGGTGGTGACGGTTTGGGCTGGATCGCAGAGGATCACCAGGGAAGCTGGTGGCCGGCGGTTAGGGTTTTCGCACGGTCGACGTTGGGGTGCAGCGGGTCCAGGCCTTCTCCTCCTCGACTCCGTGTATCGGCAGCCTCCTGGGGCTCTCCTCGGTCTTCCCCAACGCCCAAAACCCCGCGACCGCCTCAGCTATGGTGGTGGCGGAGGGATGCCGCCGGTGGGGTGGATGAAGATGGAAGAGAGGGTAGCAGGGGTAGGTGGGGACGGAGGAGTAGAAGGGCACGGATCTGGGGAGTTCTGTGGTTGCTAGGCAGAGGAGGGTAGATAAGAACGAGGCAGAGGGAGGCACATGGGATGGCTCGGTGTAAAGGTGGAAAAAGGGGTGGCGTGCTCCTCTCCTCCTTCTCCTGCTCACGTGCTTCAGCGAGGCCATGGGGTCCGGGTGTGGCTGCAGCTGGGGCCAGAGAGATCGGCCAGGGGGGCTCGGGTGGGGCTCGTTTGTCGGCGTTAGAGAAAACAGAGAGGGAGGGGCTCGGTTAGATGGTATCGAGCAAGGGCTCGGCCTAGGTTTAGGTTAGAGGGGTGGTTCGGCTAGGTAGAAGGGGAATGGGGCTGGACCGAACCAAGGAAAAGGAAGGAGGGGATGGTGAGGTTGGTAGGTGATTAGGTCTAGCTTAGGGTTTGTGTTAGATAGAGAGAGAGAGAGAAGGCTCGGTTAGATAGAAGAAGAGAGAGGGCAAAACTACATGATGGGTGAGCTAGGTTCTATAGTAGCTAAGAAACACCAAAAGAATTTGAATGGAGGCAAAGGTCCAAACCAAAGGTCCCTAAAGAGAGAAAGGGGTGGAAGAAAATAAAGGATCTTGCATGCCTCATGCATATGATCATATTTTGTGAAAACAAAATATATTCCATGTATACTTGGCAAGGAGGAAAACACTAAAACAGGGCAAGGTGTAAGTCAAGTGGAAAAGAAGTATTTAAATGGGTCCCTTTGTTCAATTGAGTTTAAACAAACACCACCCAAAAATATACCAAAGGAACCCAAAATAGAAGAACAAGTGAGTGCCTTGCATGGGCCATGCACAAGTATTAAATGCCACTAATTCTAGTTGTGAAAACAACTATCTTCAATCATGGACATATATTCTTGCATGCATGCCAAAGTGTTTGACTAAATTCTTACAAAGAAGAAGCTTGCTTGACATATGAAAATAATTAGTATATGCACATGTATGAGGATAAATGACCATGGTAGTGTGTATTTTCCACTAGAGCACTTGTAGCCAAATATAGCTCCATACATGAGCATATAGTAAGTAAATTCCATATAGAAACTTGGATGCAACATTTCTACTCACATGTCATACAAAAGTGGACATAAGGCTTCCCATAATCAATATTGTGAGAACAATATGTATCATGTATGGAGGCATGTAGAAAGAAGTGGATCCACCCCAACACATATGAGCTAGATTTAAATGCCAAAGGGAATGTAAAAGCTCATGTATAGTTAGGATGGTGGAATTTATAAGGTGGTGGCAAAGAAAGGTGGTGAAGTTAATAAAATATATGCCCCTAACTCAACTTGGGCATCAAGCATTTATCAAGAACCTAATACAATTAATAGTGCTTATGAGTTAAGAACCAAAAGAAAAAGGGTTTTATATGATGCTCAAATGCAAGGTGGCATGATGACATGAGCATGATATAATTATGATGCGACAATTATATGTAGGAAGTAGCATTTTATTATTAGACCATGTAGCATTACAGATGTTAGACAGATGGGATGCTACAATAGGCCATCTCACTGTGGCCACCGGCACCCACGCCGGTGTATTTCCAGTGTGTTCCCGCTGCCCCACCGGTTCCCACCTTTCTTTTTCACTGCTTCTTGCCTCTTCTGGGCATTTCCCGTCGCGTCCATGCGCATCCATAATAAGGGGAGGGCAAGCCAAGAAAGATAGAACTAAAATCCCCCACAAACCACCATGTTTGGCCGTCAGCGTCAGGACACTGGCGATTGCAACCTCGGAAAAGAAGAGTTGTCGTGGCCGCCGGACTTGTCAGAGTTACCGAACGTGTTGCAGCCTTCGATTTCGTGGTGGACATAGATATTCAGTTTGTACAGAAATTGGCGGCCACGACGCACTCACTTCGACAAAAACAGGTCCACCGGTGAGTGATGCGCTCGACTTTCGACGTAGAGCTCGTTGGGAACCCTAAGAGGAAGGTATGATGAGCACAACAGTAAGTTTTCTCTCAGTTATGAAACCAAGGTTTAATCGAACCAGTAGGAGCAAGGAAACACCCCAAAGGTGTTACTAGCTGAGCTTTGACAGGGCGCACTGCCGGTGCTAGTAGCAACATGGAGACCTGCACAACACAACCACAGAACTTTGTCTCCAACTTGCGATGAGGTTGTCAATCTCACCGTGTTTTGCGGAAAACAAATGATTAAATGTATTGAATGGAAAGAAGTAAAAGTTTGCAGAAAGTAAACACAAAGCAGTAAACAGTTTATAGATTGTATGTAAAGAAAAAAGGATCGGGATCCATAGTTCACTAGAGGTGGCTCTCCTTAGATAGATAACATGTTGGGTGAACAAATTACAGCGGGGCAATTGACAAACACCGAGAAAGCAATACATGCATATACTAATCATCTTGACTCCTCTGAGACTTGATTGGGTATTACAACATAATACATAGACCGCCATCCAACTGCATCTATGACTAATAATCCACCTTCAGGTTATCATCTGAACCCCCTCCACTATTAAGTTGCAAGCAACAGATTATTACTTTACGAACTGCATGTAAAGTAAACAATACGATTGTTCTATGAACAAATGATTGTTGTTTTCTCCCTAGTAGCACCAGCACATCTAGTACCTTAGAGATTTATGTCACTTCCCTAGATTACCAGAGGCATGAACCCACTATCGAGCATAAATACTAACTCTTGGAGTTGCTAGCATCTACTTGGCCAAGATAGCTACTAACAACGGAAAGCATGCAAGATCTCAAATAAAAAAGACATGATATAATCAATAATCAATCTGAAATAGCATCTCAATATCCATCGGATCCCCACAAACACAACATGTAGAATTACAAATAGATGATCTTGAACATGAACGGAGCTCACAAGATCTAAACATGAAAGCACAAAGGAGGAGAACCAGCCATCTAACTACTACATGGATCCGTAGTCCAAGGATGAACTACTCGCGCATCACACCGGAGGCTTGCATGGTGATGAAGAAGGCCTCCAGGGTGAATTCCCCTCTCTGGCAGGGTGCCGGGAAGAGTTTCAGATCCCTCCCAATCTAGGGATGGAGATGATGGCGGCTACACACTCTTTCGTGCATTTTTTTGATCGGGTACTTAGGGTTTTCGTCCCGAGGGAAATATATAGGCGGAAGGAGAGGCCGAGGGGGTGCCAGGAGCGGCCACACCACCCCCTGGCGCGGGCCAGGCCTGGCCGCGCGGCCAGGTGGTGTGGTGGCTCCCTGGCCCTTCTCCGTCTCGTATTCTGGCACTTGATCACTTCCGGAAAAATAGGCACTTTGGCTTTTGTCCCGTCCAATTCCGAGAATATTCATTTTCTGACTTTCCTGGAACCAAAAACAGCAGAAAACAGGCAGTTGGCACTGTGGCTCTTGTTAATAGGTTAGTCCAAGAAATCATATGAAAAGTACTCCAAAGTTGGAACAAAACACAAGAAAGTGGATAAAACCAAGCATGGAACATCAAAAATTATAGATAAATTTGCAATGTATCAACATCCCCAAGCTTAACTCCTGCTCGTCCTTGAGTAGGTAAGTGATAAAAAGAAAGAATAATTTTTGAGGTGACATGCACCATCAAAGACTTGATCAAAGTATTTGCAAAACATTCAAAACTAGGATCAAAGTACTTCAATCATAACATGAAAGACAAAGTTCCAGCAATAAGCAAAGAAACTATGATGCAACATGAAAAGGCACAAACAAAAGATTCATGAATAACAATGCTTTGCAAGAAGTTTGTTTGTTTCACATAAAGAAAACATAGCATAATACTATTCAGCTTGTCCCTCAATAGAGTAGCAAATATAAATGCATAGGACACCTTCAAAGTTCATAAGAGTGACTAGATACAATAGTTTAAAACAAGCAATATCAAAGTATGCATCAATCAACTAGTCTTGGGACAATGCACATAGAACTAAGAATGGCCACTATGCTCTCAAAGTAGGTGCATAAAGGTAGAAGGTGGAGACTCAATATAATGGTGGGAGAAAAGCCTTTTGTAAAAGGAAGTAGGGATTCAAGTCTCATAAAGAGCTTCCAAAAATTATGGTACTTGTAGTTTTCAACTCTCATTGCCCCTATCATAAGCATCTTGAAGGTGATTAAGGTTAAAGTGACACAACTAAGAGATATGCTTGACAAGTTATAAACCGAAATCTCATGCCCCTTACTTACGAAGACCGATCCTCATGCTACTTAACTTCAGTCACGAGTAAGCTCTTGTAATTGTAAGTATATGTGTATCATTAAGAACCACCAACGGGGTACCCCTTGCACATGATACGGGAGCTTTCCCATAATCAAAATGACAAGGCAAGCAGACAATGAGCATCTCAGCGTTCTTTTTATTTGCTATTTGCATAGGTTTTTATTGAGGATGCTTCATAGAGTGCTTATTATGGTAATGCTGCAAGTTTCCACCATGATTAGGCATGGCTTAGGCTAGCGGCCCAGGCATTTCTCTAACACACATACAAACTCCATGATCTTACAAGTTCCACTTTTATTTCACACCGCCAGGATCCGTAAGCAAAAGAACATGATATGAACGGGGTACAAAGTACAAGTGCAATGTTGAAAGCGTTCCCCATGGTACATGGTTCTGCTAATTTTAACTTATAAAGCGCAAGCATATACGCAACAAAGAAGGACCCAATGGTTCAAGTTTATTAGAGGCAAAAAGTAAAGTGTGCCATCAAGTTCGTGAGAGCTTTAGTCACTAGTTTTCTCATAACAAGTGGAAGGTAAACAAAAGCATGAATGTACTTGGAATAGCATAAGCTAGTAGGTAGGTATGGTGGACTCTTTGGAATAACTTGGTTTAGGGAGTTGGATGCATGAGTGGAACTCATACTTTGTTTTGGAGGTTAGCAAAAGACTGGGAGCGACAAACTAAGAGAGCAATAATGAGCATAATCATGCAGAGCGACAAAACATCATTGATCAAAGTATAAAGTGATACTACAAGTTGAAAACTAAAGGATCATAAAGGCTATGGTGACTTGAGATAGTCATAACATGGTGTGAGCATGCGCCAAGTCAACCCAAATAAAGCATCAAAGGAGAAAACCACTATACTATGCTTTAATATGCTAAAACAACGCATGATTCATCCAAGGCATATTAAGCAATCTCAATTGTTTATAACAAGTCATGCTACAGCAGAATACTAAGCATAAAGCCAAAACAATATCAAGCATGGCATGACAAAGCATAGGCCACAATCAAAATCAAGCTCTTTTTAGCACATAAGTATGAACTTTCCTACTCTTTTCCAAACCAAACCAAACTATTTGCAAACCAATGTATGAAAGAGGGGGTCCAACCAATTTATTCAGAAAGCTAAGAAAACCAAGCAAACTAAAAACCAAAACAAAAACGAAAAATAAGACGCTCCAAGAACAACACAACTGTGCATGAAACAATAAAAATGAAGCCTTTGGAAGAAACCTGGGATTTTTATTGATGAAGAAGGGGATGCCTTGGGCATCCCCAAGCTTTGACGCTTGTACTTCTTGGATATTTCTTGGGGTGACACGCATGGCATCCCCAAGCTTGAGCTTTAGTCCATCCTTCATCTCATTACTCATTCCTTCCATACACCTGAAATTTTTTCCTTCATACAAAACTTCACACAATCTCATTAGCAACGTTAGTGCACTTAAGATAAATAAGTCTTAAGTTTCAGTTCTAACACCAAATAAACTTCCATTAGAACACTTGCTACTGTAGCACTTCCCTCAAAAATCTCAATTCCCCAAAAGAACTCAAGAAGGAACTAACAAGAAGCAAATGCAGAAAATGGCAGACATCTGCCAAAACAGACCAGCAGGTAACGACGAATTTTTTCGAAGACCTTTTGTTGCTCAAATAAAAGAGTGTTGAACTAACGAAAGTTAGATAACAACCTGGGTCAGAAGCACAAAAACTTACATCTCAATATGACATACAGAGCTCTCTCACGAATTTTTACGGTGAAGCATAGAAATCTGTTTTAGGACAGCAACTTTCCCAATCATTACTTCTCTCTCATTAGAGGTTACTCTTGGCACAAAAAGCAAATAAAAAGGATAAGGAGAGGTTATTACCGAGGTAATAACTTCCAAGACTCATCTAAAACTTTTGAGTTATCTCCCAATAAGTACTTTTCTTTAACGCCTTCAAGTTAGGCATAAGAAGCAAAGAAAGAATCAAGTGTTCTCAAATGAAGAAGCATTAAGACCAAATTTTGTTTTCATAGGAGAAGCAAAAGAAATCTTTTCTCTGTTTTTAGGGAAGTGTTCTATACCTTTCTTGAGTGGGAGTTGATATTTAATGGTGCCTTCTTTCATAGCAATGATGGCACCAACAGTTCTAAGAAAAGGTCTTCCCAAAGTAATAGGACAAGAAGCATTGCATTCAACATCCAAAACATAGAAATCAACGGGGACATAGGCATTGTTAACCATAATAAGAACATCATTAAGACTCCCCATGAGTTTCTTTTTAGCATTATCATCAAGTGGGACATTCAAATAAGAATCTTCAAGTGGAGGCAAATCAAGCATATCATAAATCCTTCTAGGCATAATAGAAACACTAATATCAAGATCACATAAAGCTTTGAAATCAAAGTCATTAACTTTCATATTAATGGTGGGTTCCCAACCATCTTCTTGTTTAATAGGAATAGAAGCTTTGTGTTTCATCTTTTCTTATTTATTCTTTATAAGAGCATCAATACTGTGTTTTGTAAAAGCCATGTTCATAGCACTAGCATTAGGACTTTTAGCAAGCTTTTGTAGGAACTTAATAACTTCAGAGGTATTGCAACCATCAAGATCAAAATCAACTTTATCATATAAAGTAGTAGAACTATTAGTAGCCTCAACACTGGTGGTGGTGATAGTAGAAACACTAATGTTTCTAGCAATTTCATCCTCCCTTTCCCACTTAGCATGTAATTCAGCTAATAGTCTAACATTTTCATCAATTCTTACTTGTATAGCATTAGTAGCTGCAAAGGGATTCTCATTAGTTTCAGGTTTAGCAGCCATTTTATTCAAAGTAGATTGAGCTTCAGCCAAAGATGCTATATTTCTTTCAGCATTAGAGAGTTTTTCCTCAATAGTTTTATTGAAAGCAGTTTTTTTACTAATAAACTCTTTAAGCATAACTTCAAGTTCAGAGGGAGCACTCTTATTATTGTTGTAAGAATTTCCATAAGCATTACCATTGTTGGGAGGATATGGCTTATAATTGTTGTTACCAAAATTGTTCCTATAAGCATTATTACCATAAGCATTGTTGCCAAAATTGTTATTTCTTATGAAGTTCACATCAACTTGCTCTTCTTGAGCAACCAAAGAGGCTAGAGCAACATTATTTGGATCAATATGGGCTTTCCCATTAACAAGCATAGACATAATAATATCAATCTTATCACTCAAGGAGGAGGTTTCCTCCACAGAATTTACCTTCTTACCTTGTGGAGCTCTCTCAGTATGCCATTCCGAATAATTAACCATCATATTTTCCAGAAGTTTTGTTGCAGCACCCAAAGTGATGGTCATAAAGGTACCTCCATCAGCTGAATCCAATAGGTTCCTTGAAGAATAGTTCAATCCTGCATAAAAAGTTTGGATGATCATCCAAGCAGTCAGTCCATGAGTGGGACAATTCTTTACCAAAGATTTCATTCTTTCCCAAGCTTGAGCAACATGCTCATTATCAAGTTGTTTAAACTTCATTATTTCACTTCTCATGGATATAATCTTAGCAGGAGGATAGTATTTTCCAATAAAAGCATCTTTGCACTTAGTCCAAGAATCAATATTATTCCTAGTTAAGGAATTCAACCATTTTTTAGCTGTTCCTCTCAAAGAGAAAGAAAACAATTTCAGCTTAATAATATCACCATCTATATCCCTATGCTTTTGCATCTCACAAAGTTCAACAAAGTTATTTTGATGGGAAGCAGCATCTTCATTACCAATACCAGAAAATTGCTCTCTCATAACAAGATTGAGTAAAGCAGGTTTTATCTCAAAGAAAGTATTATTAGCCATAGGTGGAGCAATAGGTGTGCTCATAAAATCATTGTTGTTGGTGCTAGTGAAGTCACACAACTTAGTGTTTTCAAAAGTAGTCATTTTTTTGGGTTTTCAAATAAGAAAGCAAACAAGTAAAACTATTTTTTGTGTGTTTTTGATAAAGAAACAAGCAAACAAAGCAAAAATAAACTAAGCAAAACAAAAACAACAAAGTAAAGAGATTGATTATGAGGGACTTCCCTTGTGAAGATGTCCTTGACTCCCCGGCAACGGCGCTAGAAAAGATCTTGATGCGCTCGACTTTCGACGTAGAGCTCGTTGGGAACCCCAAGAGGAAGGTATGATGAGCACAGCAGTAACTTTTCCCTCAGTTATGAAACCAAGGTTTAATCGAACCAGTAGGAGCAAGGAAACACCCCAAAGGTGTTACTAGCTGAGCTTTGGCAGGGCGCACTACCGGTGCTAGTAGCAGCGTGGAGACCTGCACAACACAACCACAGAACTTTGTCTCCAACTTGCGATGAGGTTGTCAATCTCACTGTGTTTTGCGGAAAACAAAGGATTAAATGTATCGAATGGAAAGAAGTAAAAGTTTGCAGAAAGTAAACACAAAGCAGTAAATAGTTTATAGATTGCATGTAAAGAAAAAAGGACCGGGACCATAGTTCACTAGAGGTGGCTCTCCTTAGATAGATAACATGCTGGGTGAACAAATTACAGCGGGACAATTGAAAAAAACCGAGAAAGCAATACATGCATATACTAATCATCTTGACTCCTCTGAGACTTGATTGGGCATTACAACATAATACATAGACCGCCATCCAACTGCATCTATGACTAATAATCCACCTTCAGGTTATCATCCGAACCCCCTCCAGTATTAAGTTGCAAGCAACAGATTATTGCTTTACAAACTGCGTGTAAAGTAAACAATACGATTGTTCTATGAACAAAGGATTGTTGTTTTCTCCCTAGTAGCAACAGCACATCTAGTACCTTAGAGATTTCTGTCACTTCCCCAGATTACCATAGGCATGAACCCACTATCGAGCATAAATACTAACTCTTGGAGTTGCTAGCATCTACTTGGCCAAGATAGCTACTAACAACGGAAAGCATGCAAGATCTCAAATAACAAAGACATGATAGAATCAATAATCAATCTGAAATAGCATCTCAATATCCATTGAATCCCCGCAAACACAACATGTAGAATTACAAATAGATGATCTTGATCATGAACGGAGCTCACAAGATCTAAACATGAAAGCACAAAGGAGGAGAACCAGCCATCTAGCTACTACATGGATCTGTAGTCCAAGGATGAACTACTCACGCATCACACCGGAGGCTTTCATGATGATGAAGAAGGCCTCCAGGGTGAATTCCCCTCTCTGGCAGGGTGCCGAGAAGAGCTTCAGATCCCTCCCGATCTTGGGATGGAGATGATGGCGGCGAAAGACTCTTTCGTGGATTTTTTTTGATCGGGTACTTAGGGTTTTCGTCTCGAGGGAAATATATAGGTGGAAGGAGAGGCCGAGGGGGTGCCGGGAGCGGCCACACCACCCCCTGGCGCGGGCCAGGCCTGGCCGCGCGGCCAGGTGGTGTGGTGGCTCCCTGGCCCTTCTCCGTCTTGTATTCTAGCACTTGATCACTTCTGGAAAAATAGGCACTTTGGCTTTTGTCCCGTCCAATTCCGAGAATATTCATTTTCTGACTTTCCTGGAACCAAAAACAGCAGAAAACAGGTAGCTGGCACTGTGACTCTTGTTAATAGGTTAGTCCAAGAAATCATATGAAAGTACTCCAAAGTTGGAACCAAACACAAGAAAGTGGATAAAACCAAGCATGGAACATCAAAAATTATAGATACATTTGCAATGTATCAGTGAGCCTTTCACATGGGATGTAATGGGCCGCGTCTTTCTGCCGGAGCACCACCAAGATCTGGCGCCTATATAAGTGCGATGGGGTCCTGGCAGCGGTGCGGGCCAATCCTGACAACGCTCACATGTGTGCCCGCCTCGCCCAACCTGAAGAGGAGTTGTAGACCTAGTTTGCGATCTACCGCTCTCTTGAAGAAGAATGGGGTCTTGTCGACCCGTCGTCGTCGCCGCCAGCGCCGTAGGTGGCGCATAGTTAGAACGTTGCTCTAGGTTGGGTTTGGTTGTAAAACATTTCTTGACTTGAATGGAAAATTGTCATTGCAAATGACCGATGCCCACATTGCCAAATTTGATTCCAAAGACGATACACGGTGAGTACATAGCCTAGTCTAGTGCTAAGTCTACTCGTCAGGGTCGTAGTCAGAGTGGTAGTGGTGACGACACATGGTGTGGTCGAAGACGGTGACGGTGGCATGTCTTCATCGTCGTACTTGAAGATGACGAAGTGGCCGACTTAGATTCGGTGCGCGCGGGGGAACTCCCCCCATCCGTTGGTGAGAAACATCTGGTCGAGGCGATCGAACATCACCTCCACCGGCCACGCACGGGTTTTGCCACCGACCGCCCGTAGCACGACCTGCTGGGGCTCTACGCTGTCCATCAGTGATGCGAATTTGCAGGGAAGGAGCATCATGTCCCGCTTCATACCCGAGTGGATGGTCACCGCAAACTCAAAGTTGCTAGTGTCCATGGGCTCGAGCTCTAGTGACGATAGTGGTGCTGATGCCGGTGGTGAGGGTCGTGGTGGCGTGCTGCTTTGGCCGCGCCCTTATGTATTCCTCGACGGCCATGGCTAGGCCCTGGTGGAGAGGGAGACCGTGGCGGCGTGCTGATCTAGCCACACCCTCCGTGCTTACCTCGATGGCCACGACCAGGGCCTGGTGGTCATCTTAGACGTCCTCCCCTCGATCAAATGCCGCTGACCATGGCTTGCTACCGGTAGTAAAGGATGGGAGGGAGGATAGTGCGTTGTGGAAGAAGATGGCCATGGGTGGCTTGTTTAAAAGGGCACGAAGCGATGACACTGATGTGTGGCGGCATGAGCGCAAGTGTCGGGCGGCACCACCAGCGCAAGAGGGGAAGCATCAGTGGCGCTGCTAGCCTTTGGAGCAACGTACCTCTCTCTATTGATGGCTAGTGGAAGATGGCTATTGGATCGCTACCATGTGGGCCCTCAGCCCCCGCTGGAGGACACGCGAGGACACACCCGTTGTTCGCCCCGATACAACCGTTGCCTAAATTTGGTGCATGAATGGATCGGGCCAGACGAGTCGGTCCGGATGGGTCGCCCCGCTAGAGGGGGGCGACTGACCCGCGCGTGCGTTCGGACCGGTTGGGTCATGCCGGTGGAGATGCCCTAAGAGGAGCACGGCAGAACACAAAGCGGAGTTTACTGAAGCGGCGACGAGATAGATTTTCGGTGGAGGCATGTGCGCACGAGTGAGGTGAGAAAACCAGCGAGGGGATGGATTCCACCGGAGAGAAGATCAGAGAAGACAAATATGAATCACATGGGTCCAAGTCAACAATCTTAGGTTTGACTTGTCATGTCAGCAAAAATCTAACTCCGTAGGTGTCAAGGTTTAAAATAAAACAGGATTTAAAAGTTTGTGCATGTTTAGCTTAGTCCTACATATATAGGGTTTGACTAACAGCCATGTGTTGCTACAGGTTGATTTTTAATAAATATTACTGCTTCCGTTTCAAGGAATAATGCGTACACGTATTTTAAAGTAAAGTTTGACCGAATAAATAGAGTAACTAAAACTTAGTTATATCGTGTAAAATTAGTATCGTTGGATTAGTATTGAAATATACTTTTCAATGAGGCTAATTTTGTATCAACATTCTCTATATATTTAGAGTAAATCTTGGTCAAAGAAAAAACATGTAAAACGAGGGCGTCTTATTTATTGGGATGGAGGTAGTATAGCTTACTAGCACACATGTCCGTGCATTGCAATGGATCGAAAATACATCTTACTTGAAGTATACTCAGTTGTATCATTCTTTTAGAAACATGTTGGTTTTCACTATATTTCAATTTTCTTAGATGTCGCACTATACAACGGTTCTTGAAAAATAAAAGGATAAACGACACCCTAGTAAAGAACCTCGCCTTGTCCTTGATGTTCTTGACCATCAGACCCACCAAGGAGCGATCTGGCATCGCAGACTGGATTTTCTGTATTAGGGAAAGACAATCAGAGGCAAAGATAACCTTGGTCCAGCCCTCCTCCTGCGTAAACCAGACTGCATGCTGGAGTGCCAACGCCTCAGCCTGTTCAGGTGGTGCGAGCCCTGGCATGTGATGACGATACGCCGCAACACACCGTCCCTCAGAGTTCCGAACCACCATGCCCGCACCCATATTGCCAGCCTCTGCAAAGATTGCCGCATCCACATTGACAAGAAGAACCCCCGGCGGCGGCGGAGTCCACTTAGATGGGGCTTTGGACTCACGTCTAATAACCAAAGGATCCTTGAACAAGTGCATAGTAATGAGCTCAACATATGCCAAAATCTTTGCACAGGTACGCCTCGGATCAGGAATACCCACTGACTTTCTTGTCTCATTCCGCGCTTCCCACACAAACCAGAAAGTGACAGCCAGGACCGTCGCCTGCACCTCACTCGCGCGGTCCAGATAGTACAAGAGCCATTGGCTTCCGGTGACTAAATTCTTCCGCTCTAAACGGATATCATAGTGTTGCTTGATCTCTCTCCAAACTACTCGCGCAAACTGGCAGGACAACAAAGCATGATCACCACTCTCCAGCCTTCCACAAAACACACAAGGCCCCGTCTCAGGAATACAGCGTTTGATCAATTGGTCACCGCTCGGAAGGCAATTCTGAGCAAACCGCCACATGTGAATAATCATCTTTCCCGGTGCTTTGATTTTCCAGAGGGAGCGCCATTGTTTTTCTTGCTCCATCCATCCCGAACTTAGTCCAAGTCCAGACGAGCTCCGCCACTTCAGGAACTTAGCAGATCTCACCAAATTATACCCTGACTTAACCATGTATAAGCCATTACGAGTAAAAGGCCAAGAAACGAAATCTGGGCCGTCATGACGAGAGATTGGAGTAAGCACGATCTGTGCCGCAATCGCAGGATTAAAGAAAGCTTGCACATTCTCCAGATTCCACGTACGAGTATCCTCATCAATCAGGCAATGAACTGTAGCTAGCCTGGGGATCGGAAAAGTGGAGCGCAGCCTCTCCGGAGGGAAGACCAGTTATCAGCCATGATCTTCACCAACTTACCATCCCCAATGCCCTAGCGAACCTCCTCGTAGAGCAAGTCTCTGCCATGCAATAAACTCCTCCACGTATACGAAGCCGACCTTGGCCTGTCAGCATTCTAGAAATCCGTATCCGGGTAATATCGTCCTTTCAGAACCCGTGCACAAAGCGAGTCTGGCATAGTAAGGAGACGCCATCCCTGTTTTGCCAGCATAGCTTGGTTGAAGAGACCAAGGTCGCGAAACCCCATGCCCCCAACCCTTTCGGCATTGATAGCCAAGACCAATACCTCCAATGGATTTTCCTCTTACCATCCTCAACACCCCACCATTGATTAGAAATAACTGATCTAATATTATCACATGTGATGACAGGTAACCAAAAACAGCTCATGACAAAATTTGGGATTGCCTAGATCACCGCCTTCAGCAGCGCCTCATTGCCCGCTTTTGATAGTGGCCGGCCTGATAAACCATTGATGTACTTCCAAATCTTGTCATAAATGTAATTGAAGGTTGCAGTTGGGGACCTCCCCACTGAGGTGGGCATACCTAGATAGAAATCATTTAGCACCTCACTCTGCACCTCCATACTCACCTTTACTTCTTGTTTTACCTGGTCAGCAATGCTGTCCAAAGAAAACCGAAGATTTATCAAGATTGATCTTCTGGCCGGAACCTTCATAATAAACCTTGAGGGTATTCTTAAGAGCTTCCACACAACTACTATCACTTCTAGCAAAGAAGATGCTGTCATCTGCAAACAGTAAATGGGATATAGGGGGGTCGATCCTACCATTACGAATGCCATAGAGCTCACCTCGGTCCTCCCTTTGTTATAGTAAACTTGACAACCCTTCAGTACAAAGAAGAAATAAGTACGGACTGATTGGATCTCCCTGTCGGATCCCCCTGGATGGAACAACCGGATCAGTCAAGTCACCATTTACTTGCACAGCATAACGAACACAAGTCACGCATCTCATCACCGATTGGATCCAAGATGGATCAAATCCAAGCTTGCACAAGCAACCGTGGAGATAATTCCACTCCACCCGATCGTATGCCTTCATCATATCAATCTTCAGTACAAAGAAAGGTCATTTCGCCCTCTGGTTACGAATGGTATGCAAGCACTCATAGGCAATTAAGGCATTATCGGTGATAAGCCTACCTGGCACAAAGACACTCTGTTGTTCCGAGATGATCTCCGGTAGAATAACCCTTAGCCTATTTGCCAACACCTTGGAGGAGATCTTGTAGAGGACGTTGCACAGGCTAATGGGCCGGAAATTCTTGAGATGTTTTGGCCTGGCAACCTTGGGAATGAGAACAATAATCGAATCACATAAACCCTCCGGGATCTCGCCTCCACATAAGAAGCCCCTAACCGCCAGGCAGATATCTTCCTTGAAGAACTCCCAATGGGTCTGGTAGAATAAAGCCGGAAACCCATCAGGACCAGGTGCTTTTGTAGGCCCTATCTGGAATAAAGCAGCCTCGATCTCCTCGTCCGTGTACGGTTTGCAAAGATCAATATTCATCTCCGCTGTAACTTTTGTAGGAATAGCATCAAGGACTGCATCCACTGAATCACATGGCTCAGAAGAAAAAAGGTGTTCATAGAAGGTGTGAACCATACCTTTAATCTTCCCCTGTGATTCACACTTAGAGCCATCTTCTCGAACAAGGCTGGAAATTTTATTTGTGTGCTTCCGAGCAGAGGCTTTGGCATGGAAAAAAGCGGTGTTCTGATCGCCCTCACGTAACAAGTCCACACGTGAACGTTGTCTCGCCATAATTTCTTCACATTCAAAGAGCTCACACATCTGGCGCTCCACAGCCCGCTCTCCCACTACGTTCTCCTCATTTACAGGTTGGCCGCGCAAGTAAAACAACTAGTGTTCTAGCTTTCTAATCTTCTATTTAACCGAGCCAAACGTGGCCCGACTCCAGTCTCTAAGCACCGGCACCATTCTGTTGATCGAAGCCCAGGTCGAAGAAAGCGACCTAGCCTCGCCACGACTTGCTGCCCAAGCAGCCTCCAGCGTCTCTATATAGTTCGGAGCCCTCCGCCACATCGCCTCATACCGAAAGTTATGCGAGACCGGGGTCCAGGGATCTCTTCGTTGGTCCTTCTCCATCGAGACCACAATTGCATAATGGTCCGAAGAGGTAGTGACAATATTGTTCACCGAACACTACTCGAACAAGAGGGTAAAAGCAGCATTTGCAACCGCCCGATCAAGTCGCACCTTCACATGTGTATTAGCATCCTGTCTGTTACTCCACGTAAATTTAGGACCATCATAGCCCAAGTCCACCAAAGCACAGTCCTGCAGACACTCCTGAAAGGCCCTAATCTGTTGCTCTATACGATCCCGAGGCCCCATGTGTTCATCCTAACTGAGCACCTCATTGAAGTCCCCACAACAAATCCACGGACCCCTCTAGGTAGAGCTCAAGGAACGAATGAAATCCCAGAACTCATGTCGACGCTCTCTCCTAGGTTCTCTATAGACAAAGTACCATGCCATATCTGCCCATCCTCCGGTGTAATAAGAGCATCGATGCATTTGTTGTTAAACCCCTGGATAGAGAGTAATAGACGACGACCAAAAGAGGCCTAAGCCACCGCTTAGACCCTCACTACTCACAGCAAAACAGCCCGAGTACCCAAGAGACCACATGAAACTACGTACTCGAGCATCCCTCATCTTAGTTTCAGACAGAAAGAGGAGGGCGGGACGATGAGCTCGCACTAACCAGCGGAGCTCCCCAACCGCTGCGTCTGTCCCAAGTCCGCGACAGTTCCAACATAGTATACTCATTGCGTCTGGCGGGGCTGTTCAACAACCTCCGCCTGATCCACCGATCCATCAGAGCATTTTCTCATTTTCTTATTTGAGTCTGAACTCTGTTCATCCTCAACACCATCAGCCGCTGCACCCACCACAGCAGCCTTGCCATGCACCACCATAATTAGCTTGTTGGCTTCCACAGTACCCGACAACGTCGGCTCTCTCACACGATAAACCTGTCGCTCAGGGACAGGCTGTTTACGTTTCTGACACGGGCCCCTCCCATCAGCAGCCGATGTCACAACTTTATTCCCCTTCTCATTTGTGGAGCGGATCCGAGGTCGTCGCTTTTTCGCCGGGGATGAGACCTCCGGAGCTTCACCATTCTTAGACTACTTCCCTGAACCACCTCCAATATCAGTCGGCTGGGCAGGTTTTTTGTTAGCAAAGTTTGAAGAGTTGTGATGTCTAGCCGACGCAGACCCACCCGACGACGCTGTACCCTGCTGTTTCTTCTTCTGATCATCAGGGGCACATAACCAATCAACCGAATAGGGTAAACGTCCACTCACATCTCGGTCTCCAGGATTTTTGCATTCAAGCGAGGAGTGGCCCACAATGCCACACGAGAAACAGTAGTGTGGGAGATGCTCATACTGTACCTCAAACCATTCCGAAGCATTCCTCCTTTGAGAAAAAACCGTAACTCCCCGTAGAAGCGGTTTGTCAACATCCACCTCAACCCGGACACGCATAAAGCTGCCCCAACATCTTCCTGTAGCATCACAATCCACAACGGGAACACTTCCAGCTATGCCCAACGAGCCAGCAATGATCGCACCATACTTCTTATGCATATACCCAAAGGGCAGATTGATGATTCTAGCCTATATCTTCAGCCCATTGAAAACCATATCCTTCGGTTTTAAATCAATGTTGAAATCCTTCAAGAGGACCACGTGTTTGCCGACCACCTAGGGAGGTCCATCCACAACCCGATCCTTGTATGCTTTCGTGGCAAATTCAACTACAAATCGGTTCTCACCAGCAGGATTAAACAGGAGACCCCGTGGATTACCCCACGCCGGTCTCAACGTCGCCGCGATCGTGCTGATATGCAGAGTATTTGGAGCAAGCACCTTACTGACGAGCGCCCACGGTGAATGGACCAAGCAGTCATCATCTCCATCCTCCAAAATCATCGCCGCTGTTAGGCAAAGGTGGCCCATCATCTCCGAGACAAAGTCATCAGATCCCGACGCTGCCTCCCCCGACGGTGGAGCCCCACCGACACACCCCTTCACACCACCGGACTCTGCACCAGAGACCGAAATCACTACCTTGTCCCTCCCATCAACCGCCGAAGAGCCCGTCATCGATCGCCCCCTCCGTTCCCGCAGCGAGACCAAGGGTGGGTAGCACTCTATGAGAGCCCCGAGGTCACCCCGAATCTGCGCAGGGAAGAGAGGAGAGGCGTCTTGGGCACTATCCCGCCGATGGAGAACATGAGACGAAAACGCATTACGATGGACGAAAAGAGAAACAATTCTTCTTTTATTATTACTAGCTGAATGCCCGTGCGTTGCTACGGTTTATTATTTTTTGGCTTGTCACGTGATTTTGTTGTTGATTTTGTCCATCAAGTGCAACTTTTGTCCCTTCTGAGTTTATCATGACGAAGATGAGTACCCAATTAATTAATAGGAAAGTGACTTTCTTACCAAAAAAATCTCTACCAAAGTTATTGTTTCCAAATCTCCCATGCCAGTAGGCCAGGATTGAGCTAACTCTTATTATATTTGGTTTGTATGCAAGAGATATGTTTAGAACAAGTTATAACTTTTTTCTAGATTTCTCGCTTTAGCATTTTTGGTTTAGTAAATTTGAGTAGATCGTTATACCATTGACCAATATATTGCATTCATCGGCAAACCGGTTGAGACTTTAGTGTACAGCTGAGACACCTCCCTGTCTTCCGACCTCTGACATGCTGCTAAAAATCCTTCTTTCGTTTCAAGGGCAGGAACTGGCGGCCCTAGAAGGTCTAGCCAAACTTACGTGTCCGGTCATCGCCTGTCGTGACGTGGAAGGGAAGCGCCTGGCCGTTGAGGTAGCCGTTGCTTTGCTAGTTCCTCCTCAGTTGCATGCGAAATGGGCTCCACTGCCCCAGGCACGATGTCCCCTCCACCACCACCACGTGCACATCGCGGGCACCTCCTACAGTTGCATCATCAACAGGTTTAGGTAGGCATGCCGGTACATCATGAACAGAACCTGCCTCTCCTTCCGCAGCTCAGCATGCGGAACGAGCCCAACACGATACCAACGTGGTACTGGGTGATGTGGACGAAGGCCGACTCCAGGAGATCAAAGTAATGCAGCATTGTCTGTCATTGTTCGGGAGAGCGAAGTTATCACCACTTCAAGTCTTCATCCAACATAAGGTGCTCTATCTTGCAAAATCCACAACAATGGAACTGATCGTTTCTACTATTACGTGTAAGAAATAGCACAAATCGTAAGATTAGCCAACCTTTCCCTACATCCAACCAAAATCTCACGTGGAGAGTTCTATTTTCTAGGCCACATTACATCTTCTGCCATGTATACTGCATTGCTGCTTACACATCAAAGCAAGGCAGCACAGACTGATTGTTTTATCTCCACATGCTGTTACCATCCTATCCATGGCAAATTTTGACACAGAATGAGAGTTCTGCAATCTTCCTCCAAAGTTCATATCGATCTGTCCATTAAGCTGCAATGGAGGGTGACCCAAATATAGCTCTCCGTTTTTTGTTCTTTCATTAAAGATATGCATTCACCTCGGACAAAAAGTTGCATTAATTTCAGCATATTTGCTAAACTGAAATAGTTGGTGATAGACGTTTCTTTTTAGAAAAATATGAGAAGTATTTATTCGCGTTTAGACACATCCATTGTAAAATTTTAGAATCATAAACATGCACCTTTACAATTACCGACTGTCATCTCAGTTGTGCCATATCCATATCAGGGAACCATGTTCAAAACCTTGCAGTAATGGATTTAAAAGAACTTACATTTTTATGGTCTTATAACGGTTTATACTACAAAAGAGGTTGTTTATTGGACAGTTTCCACATGGAACCTCTTCTATAGGAATTGAAGTCTTGCAAGTTAATTCATCAAACATTTAGAGTGCATTTCCTAATATTTTCTCCGACCCAAATTAGTTAACTCAAATTTGTCAAGAGAAGTATGTATCTAATACTAAATCATGTCAATCTAGACAAATCTAAATCAAATAATTTAAATCGGAGGCAGTAGCAAAGGTAGGGGCAGAGTAGCAGTAGCTGCGTACCTGAGGCGATCTTGTGCCTTGCTAAACATTGTCCTCCTGCTATCCCTACGACGACCATGCAGGTAACAGCCAGTAACCCCGTTTAATTTCACAACACCACATACGGCCTCGTTCGGTTCTCATGGAACCAATCCCCACAGGTATTTGTTAATCCCCTGGTGTTACTCAATCCCTACTGATACCTCGCATTAAACCCATCAATTCTCGTGCTGAATTTTCCTTGTTTGATTAATCCCCACAGCACGGAAAGGGGGAGGAGGATGTGGGGGTGGGGTGGGTGGGGTAGTATGAGGATTCTACCGGTGAGGCTTCCGTCAGCACTCTGGAGTGAGGGGAGTTGGGGTGAGGTCGGAGGGAGTGGCTGGGGGATGCTGGAGACGATGTTGTTGCCGCGCTGTGGCCGCCGAGCTTCCGCCCGATCGCGGGCGTTTCAACTGCTCGAGGGAGACGACGAAGGAATAACAGAACCGAACTGAACCATCCAGTTTTACTTAGCAGTGGCAGTGCACGTAAATACCCTGAAGTCGTAGGGGTAAAATCGTCCAAAATAAGCGGACGGAAAATTTTGGCTGACCAACCTACCACGGCCAAAATTATAGTATAGATAGATAGAGATAGATAGGTAGATAGATAGGTAGATAGATAGATAGATAGATAAATAGATAGACTATAGACTACTAGTTGAATGCCCGTGCGTTGTTGTGGCTTGACATATGCATCACAAAGTCACGACAAGATTGTATCATTCATCCCTTCTTTCAAGACAGCCCATTCGTTTTAGCTTTTTGACCAATGTACTTTATAGTCACTACACTATAACAACAAAGCATTGTGCTTCGTAGTCACCTTACTTGGACAACATATCACTCACCATTACGCGTAAGATATTTTCTTATATTCGGACAAATCACTATAGCCGTTTTCTGTAACTCATGACTTTAGAGAGATCACGACAATCATCAACTCACTCTCAACGAGAATAATCGTGGTGGTTTTCACTCCTGCCTTGGAGTTTAGAAAATGTTTTTGAAAGGTTCAAAAGCCCCAACGGAGCTTCTATTTTCATCTCCTCCCCTTTTATAAAATATTTAGCATTTTGTTTACTCATCCTAGTTTGGAGAGGAAAATATTAGACAAATAAATAAACTTGCTATCAGAAGGAATTGTGTAAATATATAGTGGTAACATGTATGAGATAATTCATTATGTAGGTAATTCAGATAACTATTGTTCATTGTTTATAATTTTTCAACTTCTTAATCCAGCAATTATAGTTTTTTTGCGAAATTTAACTGATCTATTAATAATCATCAACACTTGTGTTATGAATCAACACATACTCTGTGTTAAAAATAATAACATGGTTTACATTAAATATTTATAGCTAAACGCTCACAACATGGAAACAATCAGCACGAACTCTATGTTAAAAATAATAACATGGATTACACTGAATATTTATAGCTAAAACTCACAATGTGGAATAGGGTATTGACTTATGAGAAAATATTTTTTCTTGTGTTAGACAAACAAATAGGACAAATGCAAATTGGTGGAATCTGGAGAAGACATTTCCCACGGGAGATATCCCATTGTCTCCGGCGTCAGGAGGAGAGAGATGTTACGGGAGGGGATAAGGTAGACAATAGCTTGATTATCAAATTTTTTTGCCAATCTGAATTTCTAGATATCCCCTGCCACATAAGATTGCAAATAGGCGTGGCCGGCTTGCTGGTCCCGTCACACCGGGTCTACCAGGTAAGACCAGGACTACATAAGTCCTGAGAAGAAACAATGATAGCTGAAAAATTATCACATATTCATTGTGCTTGTTTTGGCCAAGATGATGGTACTATGTTTTTCAGGTCAATGCGCTTAACTGAAATATCACCTCAGCCTTCTAGTAGTCCCACCTCATGACTTACTTTTCTTAAGGTTGACATCAATTTGTCTAAAAACATTGAAAACAACAAATGAAGCCAATCAGGTTAAAGAAATGTTAGAAGGAGCATGTATTAGCGAGGGAAACATCTATATTATGTATGCTTCTGAGACAATAAAGCCTACGAGGAAAAATAAATGCACCACTGTTACACTGTACATAGTATGAGCGAGCTACGAAAGGTCAATATCTTTTGTGTAAGTACATCATATAGTTAAGCAAAGAGTGAACTTTCAGAATAAACCTTCTTTTATATAACTTATAGAGATGAGAATCATAATAAACTCAGGAGTTTTCTGGTTATTGAGCAAAGAATAAACCTTATTTACCATTGTACAAGCATATTCTCCAAACAGTCAGGAACATAATACTGTAGAACCAAATGTGAGAGACCTAACACCTGATGATGTAGAGATTATTATCAGCATTTCTTGTCCCCCTTAAGCCTAGGGTAAAAATGATTCCAGCTGTTTGAATTGTAAAAAATCACGAGCTAACCTTAGTGCAACAAATTAAGGGACATAATCAACACCATAAACCCAAATGGTGTCCCTCGAAAAGAGAAGCTAATATAACATGCAAATCGTGATCCTTACAAGGCCGTTTCTGTAAATCATGACTTTAGAGAGATCACGACAATCATCAACTCACTCGCAACGAAAATAATCGTGGTGGTTTTCACTACTGCCTCGGAGTTTAGAAAATGTTTTTGAAAGGTTCAGAAGCCTCGAAAGAGCTTCTATTTTCCTCTCCTCCCCTTTTATAAAATATTTAGCATTTTGTTTACTCATCCTAGTTTGGAGAGGAAAATATTAGACAAATAAATGAACTTGCTATTGGAAGGAATTATGTAAATATATAGTGGTAACATGTATGAGATGATTCATTATGTAGGTAATTCAGATGACTATTGTTCATTGTTTATATTTTTTCAACTTCTTAATTCGGCAATTATAGTGTTTTTGCGAAATTCAACTGATCTATTAATAATCATCAACACTTGTGTTATGAATCAACACATACTCTGTGTAAAAAATAATAACATGGTTTACATTAAATATTTATAGCTAAACACTCACAACATGGAAACAATCAGCACAGACTCTGTGTTAAAAATAATAACATGGGTTACACTGAATATTTATAGCTAAAACTCACAATGTGGAACAGGGTATTGACTTGTGAGAAAATATTTTTTCTTGTGTTAGAAAAACAAATAGGACAGATGCAAATTGGTGGAATCTGGAGAAGACATTTCCCACGGGAGATATCCCATTGTCTCTGGCGTCGGGAGGAGAGAGATGTTATGTGAGGGGATAAGGTAGACCGTAGCTTGATTATCACGTTTTTTTGCCAATCTGAATTTCTAGATATCCCCTGCCACATAAGATTGCAAATAGGCGTGACCGGCTTGCTGTTCCCGTCACACGGGGTCTACTAGGTAAGACCAAGACTGCATAAGTCCAGTGAGAAGAAACAATGATAGCTGAAAAAATTATCACATATTCATTTGTGCTTGTTTTGGCCAAGATGAGGATACTGTGTTTTTCAGCTCAATGCGCTTAACTGAAATATCACCTCAGCCTTCTAGTAGTCCTACCTCATGACTTACTTTTCTTAAGGTTGACACCAATCTGTCTAAAAACATTGGAAACGACAAATGAAGCCAATCATGTTAAAGAAATATTAGAAGGAGCATGTATTGACGAGGAAAACATCTATATTATGTATGCTTCCGAGACAATAAAGCCTATGAGGAAAAATAAATGCACCACTGTTACATTGTACATAGTATGAGCGAGCTACGGAAGGTTAGTATCTTTTGTGTAAGTACATCATATAGTTACGCAAAGAGTGAACTTTCAGAATAAACCTTTTTTATATAACTTATAGAGATGAGAATCATAATAAGCTCAGGAGTTTTCTAGTTATTGAGCAAAGAATAAACCTTATTTACCATTGTATAAGCATATTCTCCAAACAGTCAGGAACATAATATTGCAGAACCAAATGTGAGAGACCTAACACCTGATGATGTAGAGATTATTATTAGCGTTTCTTGTCCCCTTAAGCCTAGGGTAAAAATGATTCCAGCTGTTTGAATCATCAAAAAATCACGAGCTAACCTCGGTGCAACAAACTAAGGGACATAATCAACACCATAAACCCAAAAGGTGTCCCTCGGAAAGAGAAGCTAATATAACCTGCAAATCGTGATCCTTATAAGCTTCCCTAGGAAAGCTGACGGCCACCCAACGTAGGACCTCTACTGGTTTTAGGGTTAGATGCAAAATCGCGTGCCCTGCACTACGCCCTCCTCTCCGCCTCATCGTTTCCAGTCTTGTAGTTGGCTCCAGCAGGTCCAAGGAGGTTGTTGTCCAACATCCTCTCGTCTTGCCTGCGGGATCTATCTAATCTTGCAGGTTACGGCCGGGAAGCTCTCCAACTTGCCCGCCATGGCCTTAGACCAGAAGAGAAACTGTTCAAATCTTGCAGGTTTGGGGAAGCCTTCCTCCTTGCATCCTTGCCTGCCATGGAGCAAGCGGTCATCCACACTGGCCTAGAGGAGGGTGGTTGCCTCGTGGCTTCCCGCCGGCGACTGGCGTCAGGACGAGGGTTGCCCAGCGTGGCCGCGTACGGAGCGACGTCCTCATCAGATGGGATCGAGATGGGAAGGAGGTGCCACCACGGGATGGAGGGCACAGGCAGCCATCCCCTCCGCCCCTGGAGACGATAGTTTCCATCACTATGGCCCTCTAGAGACGTTGACGTACCATGTAGGAAATAAGACCGGGGCAGTTTATCCACGAGACAGAGTCGGGGAGGAGGAGGATACCGTGCTCTCTAGACTTTCGGTCATGAGACGAACCGAACAGAGAAACGAGCGGGCGAGCAGCCAAGGAAACGACGGGTGACATACGAAAATTTGACACAAATAATAAGCCGAGCTCACAACCAAATGTTTCTCTTTAGTTCTTCTCCCGTGTTCCCTCTGACTGGATAGACTGCCTATTTTCCAGTTATGCATTCTCTTTTTTTCCGCCTCTAGTTTCGATGGACCGCCTATTCTCCACGGATTGTCTTTTCCCTAATGTCCCAACCGAATACATCTCCTATTTTCTCTCCCTCGTGTCACCTTCGACTCAAGAAACCACCTTTTCTTCATCGTCTAAACCAAATGCATACTATGTAATCCCGTCGTCATCGGCAAGGCTGTGCCTATGGACTCTTTAGCTAAAGATCTGTGCTCGTCTGTGTCAGCACAAGATCTTCAGTGGCGGAAAGGCTTCATAGGTGATCTGGAAGCTCTGTTCTCACGAGCTAGGCTGTCGTGGAGATGGAGACCTTTTTTATGTTGTTTTGTATAGGAGACGTCGATCTGGTGTTGCTGGTTTTATTGACGTCACGCCTTACCATCAGATTGTGAGGATACCAGAATCCACGAAACTACTTTTTGGTGATCAATCAACTCATCGACCAGTCGAGAGATTGCCGCTTGAGGCCTTGTGTAGTATATGTGAAATCAGGATAGTCTGACAAAACCAATTTGGCGATCTAATTTGTGTACATGTTGGGATTTGGCCATGCGGCGGCCACATTGGTAATCTAATGATTGTATAGCTTTCATACCACAATTAGTATTGTGGCTACTGCCCCTTTCCATAATTCATCGTGGGTGCCGATCGTTGATGTTTCCGGCGGTGGGTATGGCCTCCATGTATGTAGCGTGCGAGGTCCTCTTGGAATGCGCCGACCGACATCAGGTATGGCCTTCATATATGTAGCGCGCACGAGGTCCTCCAAAAATGCGCCGACCGACATCGACAGTGGCCCACGAGCACCTACAGCTGTCCTTGTAGCTCGCATGCATGGCAACCTCATGGTCTGCTCCAAAGCCATCAAGTCGCTGTCCACTTATGTGTCAGGTTCATCTCGTGCCACTATTTCATCTTGTCTTGTAGCTATCGTGCCGGACCAGGGTACGTACGACGTTTTTAGCGATTGTAGTTCTTTCCGGTTTTCTTAGCGACCGAGGGACCACAAAAGAAACATTTTTTAGCGATCGATGACGGACGAAAATCGGCGTGACGGACGAAAAACGCCTGAGACGAAAACCACCTTAAGCCTTTTTATATAGTAGAGACTATATAAAATTATCCGTGCGTTGCTACAGGTTGATTTTGGAGATAGGATGTGTTACACAAACTAGCACAAATGTCCATGCGTTGCAAGGAAAAGAAAAAATTCCATTGCAAGGATACAAACTATGTTCTCCTACTGCGTGTTGCAGAGCCAATAGGATTCAGCGTGTCCATGTGACGATATGCGGCTAGACACGTTGTCCACTACCTCCTCTGCTCGTCGCTTCTACCAATCCAACCTGCATGTGAAGCATTGGCAGAATAGTCATGCGGCTCCATCGCTACCTCACCCCATCCCGTGAAGTCCTTTGCCTCCCTCGAGGGTCGGGGAGTAGAGAAGATGAGTAAGGGAGGTAAATCATTGTGGATGCATGACTCCCGCTCGACCGCCCACTCCAACACCAACAATGCTGAGGCATTCAGCACACACGCTCGCTCAACCCGTTGCCTTGCTCCACCACGAGATACCGCCTCCTCATCTCAACCTCGCGCCACGCCAAGCTCAGCCCTCCTCCAACGTCGGTCCCTACCTCCAGCCCCTGCCGCGCTGCTCTCCATGGCGCAACAGGGACGCTGATTAGTCAGTCGACGTATGAAGTTGTGGACTATAGGAGATTTCTAAATTTTAGAGGGTTGAAGTGCAAAAATACCAATGGAAAACATTTTTTCAGCTGAAAAGCTTGCAGCGCAGGTTAACTTTGTGGTTGTTTTTGAATTATTTGGAATTACCTATTGATAATGTAGGTAATTGTTTTCCATAATTAATTATATTCGTAGCAATATGAAGGAAATGAGATAATATGGTTCTGTGCATCCAATACTTCCTCTAATCCAAATTAATGGACTAGATACATTCTAATCTAGACAAATCTGACTCTTACTATTGACGTACAAGTTGCAGGCTCCAAATGGATATCAATTTCATAGTACCATAATTCAAATAATCCAATATTTGTTTCTAGATAATTTGGAGCCACAGCAGAATGGAGTAAGCTATGCAGCCACCAACCAGTAACAGAGTTGCAGCTTTTTCACAAGCATTTACCTTCTCCATAATCAATCAAATGAACACACTATAGATTCCATGATAATGGTTTCACTGTCCATCAGTTAGTAGGAAGAAATTACTTCCACAATATAGCATATTTCACATTACAATATCTATTTATGAACTAAACAACTGCATGGTACGGTTAGACTTTAATTAGCATCTGCGTTTTGATCACATAATATAACTTAATTTCAGCGCACTACATAGCTTCAGTAAGTTTTTTTTTTTTTTGAACTGTAGCTTCAGTAAGTTGAACTATAAGTAAAACAACTAACAAGACATAGGAAAAAAAAAAAGAGATAGAAGCCCACACCTTGCTGCTGTGTCTAATCCGAAATATGAGCACCAAACAGTGACGCAGCCGTGAATCAAGCACCACGGACGTATGTCTATTCTCTTCGTATATTCTCTCCACACTCTTGTAGTCCCCAACCGCCATTACTGAACCTGCCCACGACGCTGCTGCAAACTACCATTTCTGCAATAGTTGCCAAGTCCTCTCGAAATTGACTGCGGCCATTCCTAGTTCGAATTGACCAGCGCCTCTGATGTTGTGTTGTCACCTACCCAGCCTACCTCCTTGTGCTTCCTCTTGCCGAGGTTAACCACATCTTTCTGCTAGAGTCCGGATCTTCTAATGCCTACCATGTCGCACCAGCGCCGCGCGCGCCAGGCCGGCCGCTCGACGATTCCGCTCTAGAAAATGGTCGACCGCGAGGAGTACTTCGGCAGGCTGGGGAAGCCCGATGCCAACAGCGAAGCGGTGGTGGCCTACTGCGTCAGGATTCACCTGAGGAGGATGGTCGGCGCCATCGACCTCGATTTAAGGTCAAATTGGCAAGCAGACTCCCACGGGAGGGAAGGGAAACTCAGACGGGGAGGGAATCGAGGCAACTGACTTTCCGTTCTCCTAGCCAGAAGAGGGCGGCGGCAGCTGTGGCCCGAGATCGAGGGGCGGCAGCGGTTCGTTCAGGGTGGGGATGGGGGAGAAGATGCATGTAGGGCGTTCAGGTTCGGGAGGACTAATAGGATCAAATCATTATTAAGTACTTCACTGCCAGGGTAAAACGGTTGAAAAAAATGTTGGACCGCAAGAAACATCCGTCTTTTATCATTACTAGCATAAAAGCCCGTGCGTTGCACCGAGAATAAAGACGATCCAGTTCTTACTCCAACTACAACATGAGTCGGTAGCATTGAATATGTAAATTCAACAAAATTTATTTGTGCGAGTCTCTATTACACCCACGCGAGCACGATGGCTAATAGAAAGATAGCATGCAACTAAACAAGATTGCCATAAAATAGCTCAATTTGCAATTGATGATGCTTCTGTGCAGAAGTGTTAATACATGTACATAAAGATCTCTCAAAAACACGTCTTGACCAAGTTACGAATATAACTAATTTGCATAAATGATAATCTGTCAACGATAATCCAATACAACATCTTGCCTTCGGTTCCGCCTACAAAACATCATTCCTTTAAATTGTTATGATAATTTGTGAATATTTTTTTTCAAATATAAATATATAGCATAAATAAATGTAAATCACTACCTGATAACTTATTCTCCTATGCCATCCAAGTGTATAGAACAAATCTTATATTCCTGTTTTTCATACCCGGAAACTGCTCCTTAACATATAAACTATAAAGAACATTCATGATAGCCGTTTTTCTGAAGGAAAGCTACCCTGCGCACTTTATTGATTTGAAACAATATTTAAATTTTCTTTATGCAGAGGCGAGAAAAGCAAGGCAGAACTTCTTAATAATGTTACCAAAACCCACAGCTAACTGCGAGAAGTCAATGAACATCAACTAGCATTCATAAAAAAAAGACTAACATATAACTTGTTTGATTTTGTAGGCATGGTATCCCTCAAGAGATGTCTTTGGGAGGAGGAGGGAATTCTCTTGCAACAGAGGAAAGTTACCGGTACCATGTAACACCATAAAAAATATTTTCTAAATTTCTTCAGCCTCGTAGTCGAAACAGATCAGAAGCAGGTGGTGCCCCAGTCACTACCTACTCTGCCAGGGCCATCTCTCTAAATTTTGCAGCCGGTGTTCATTTTCTTGTCACCAATATTTTCCCGGACGGTCAACAGCATGCTCTATTCTCCACACTGTGCTCATGGTGATATCAAATCATGCTCATGATGCGGGAAAAACTCCATGCGAAATCGATTAGGGGCCTTCCTAGGCTCGCTGGCCATCTCCTAGCCTCGTGCTCCCTGCCGCCGTACACAACTGCATGCTCCATTGTCTCATGTGTTGGTTCCCGTGCAGCACCATTGCCAAATCACAACTGCGTGAAATCCTCCCGAGGCAGGTCTAGACGTCTGGTGCTACCGTGACCTTATTCCAGGCATGCCCAAGGAGGAACTCGAATGTGCGCTGATGCGATGTGCACTTTCCTTTTCCACGTAGACACCAAACAGAGGAAACACGACTTGGTAGCTACCACACAGATCGATCAACAATAGAACTCACAGACCACGGCCGCATCTGCCTCCTCGACGATCGGTGATACGAGGGTGATGTAGGACAGCATGGGGAGCATGAAGGCAGCCGTCTTGCCAGAGCCCGTCTATGCGACGCCGATGACACCGTGCCCTAGAAGCTGAGCATTACCAAGGACATCTGTTCCGTGTCGGCGTACTGTACCCGGGCTCAATGATGTTGATGGCGCGGAGTAGTTCGCCCCAAGCCCGTTGTCCTCTCAACCAACTTCTTTTGCTCGACCTTGTAGATGCCATGCCGGTCCGCCTAGCCGACATCTTGTGCTCGCGGCAATCGATGCGACATCCGCGACCGTGGAGGAGGAGGACCTTGTCCGTGACCCCAGATACTGCTCCGTGATCGCCTCCAGTTCATGCACCATCCTTTTTAGCCGATCTTCAGCTAACCGAGTCGAGGGGCGGCGCTGGTCAGCGATAGCGGCGCTCGGCGGCGACGCGCATGCACTTTTCATGGGAAAAGAATAGGGTCTTGGCATGGTGGCGATCAACAACGGCTTCATGGTGCGGCTCACGTGCTGGGTAGTTTTTTGGGTGTTAGGGCCGCCACCAGGATAGTGAGTGAGTACTCACATAGCTACTCTTCGCGTTGTCGACAGCCGCTTTCCCCAATGACTTTTGGATCGCTATGGCTGTCACCTCATGGTCGTCCAGTGGCAGTGACATAGGAGCTGACGGCACTGCAAAAAGATACGGAATAATTTAAAAATATATATATCCATATGCTGCAAATGAGATGGTTATGGCCAATCTAAGCATGGACCGAAGTGGGGCTAGACCTGACCGAACCTAATTTCCAGCCAAAAATTATCCCATTGACCAATCGAGGAGCTGAGCCATGGCCGAGAAGCCATCCTAAACTTGTTGATCTCCGCGTAGTAGTAGTAGTAGCAGTAGCAGCAACAGTGACTGTTGGCAGCAGCGATGATCTAGGTAGTGGAGAGCCAAAACCCAACTCAAGACGGCCGGCTCCGCGTAATCAGCGAGAACTAATCTAGCCGGAAACATAAACACCATGATCCATCGTAAGTACCATGTTCTATTGGAGTAGGACACACGATCAAATAGCTAGCTACAAAAAAAGAAGGTCGCGTGAGCCCTAGACGTATACGACACGAAGACGGTCCTCTTCGTCCTCCGCTGTTGTGGAAACCACTGACGCGCGCCTCCCTCGTACTGAAAAAAAACAAATCCCATGGTTTTACTTGGTGGTGGCAGTTGTGGGTAATACATGGATTTATATAAAGGTAAAATGGTCTAAAAAGTGTTGGACCGGAAGAAACAATCCGTCCTTTATTATTAATTAGGTATAGGTATTAGGTATTAGGTATAGATTAGGAAAAATGCCCGTGCATTGTAACGGGAGAAAAAAGTCGCGACACGAAACATAAATTCTTCTTGCCATGTCAGGACACCAGGCTAGATGACACATGGCACAATGATAGTGTGAACTTATCTTACATTGTGGGTACAATTATAGTATGATCTAACATTAACCTCGTGGTTCATAAGAATGTTATATTATATACATCGTTATAAGTGGAGACTACTATGAAGATAGACATATCGAAGTTTCCTTCTCTCCATATCTAAATTACAATTTAGGGAGAAGTCCGTTGTGCAAGTACAGATTATGCAATGCAATGAAATTTGATTAGCATACTCAGTCGTACAGAGATAATTCTATTAGCTGAAGTCATGACGTGTCGCAAAAACCAGTCAACATGATATCCTCGAGAACTGGCCCAACACACGAAGACGATCACCTCCCTCTGTATGAGAAAAAAAATCCCGGTTAGCACCGGACCATCAAAATCGCGATACAGATTCAGACGAAAATGAGCTCATGACACAATCCAGGCTGGGTCGGCCTAAACTTTCAGAAACTTGGGCAGTACGACTCATGAGCGAAAATTGCTCTATCAATCACCACCTAATTGAGATATATCTTTTATAATTTTTCAGATCCGAAAGTTCAGCATTTTCTATAAGTTAGTGCATAAGTAGGGCTAGGAATTTTTTGTGTAAAGAAATAAGAAGCCGAGGTCACGGTGTTGACGGTGTGCCTAGTGGTGCGTTGAACTGTAGAGGATGTCAGTGTGAGACGCAGCATGGCACCGTGGAGCGGCTCCTGCACGACTGCATCTGTATCCCTGATTTTTTTCTGAAAGACATCCCTGTAAATATAACCGATACACTCGTAGACTATCATTTTCTTCTTTTATTCTATATCATCAACGCATGGAAGCTATTAACTTGAATAAGCTTTGTACTTGCACGCGTGCGCTTCTCTTTGTTCCTCAAAGCAGCAAAATAGCCTCCATGTGAAGCTGCCTGGCACCCCGCGTCTAACCTGTATCGAGCTGTGCTATGTGAAGCTCCACCGCCGGTGAGGCAAGCACCAATTCCTGCCTCGCTACTCTGCCGCAAGATCGAGTTGTGCTATTTCAAACTCCACCACCGGTGAGGGAAGCACCAATTCCGGCCTCGCTACCCTGACTCACTCCCTTGACTCTCAGTCTTTCCCAAATCCTCTCTCCCTGACTCTCACTCTCTCCCAAATTCTCTCTCCCCTGACTTTCAATATCTCCCAAAATTTCAAACTGGACACTGGATTTGGCATCAAATCAACTGAAATTGCAACGATCACCTCCACCGTACACTCCAGCCTCATTGTCAGGCCCGTTAGTGAGGCGGCCGTCGTTGTTCCCTCCTCTCCCTCGCTAAGCACACGCGCACGCAACCCTGCCGCCAGCAACGCCGCACCCTGCTCCGCCTAGTTTCGTGCAAACCCCGCCGCCATGCTCCAGCATCTGGGCCGCCGCCTATGCTACTGGCCGAAGCCGATTCCCTGGCGCCGCTTAGTCCAGGAACATGTAGAAAACTGAAAAGGGCGGCCCCATCGTCTTGGCCGCCGCCAAACCGGCATAAGCCCTCCTGCGAGGCTTGGGAGGTGGTCAAGCCCCCGACATCACCGCCCGTACCCACCACGCCATGGCGCCGTTGGTCTCCCCACCTCCGCATCGAGCCCGGCAGTTCCTCATCGACCTCCGTTGTCCCTAGCCACCCGCTCGTATGCTTCCGCCGCTGGCTAGCCCACCTAGCGGTGCTCCCTTCTCTCCCTGACCTGCATCCAACTCTCTCCATCACCGGCTCTCATCGCCGAGCTTGAACACCATCGGTTCAGCCACTCCACTTCCCACGGTAGGGGGCTCTGTATCGCACCCTGCCCAACGAAAGAGGAAACATATACTATTTTGATTCGGCGGTGGCATGGTGGGTAATATCTCCGAAAAGTCAGGGGCAAAATCGTCCCAAAAAAAGCTGGTTGACAGAAGCGTTGCGTTCTTTATTATTAGGTATAGATATATAGATATAGATATAGATATGGAAGATGCACATGCATACATGTTGACGTCCATCCGATAGTAGAATTTCAAAGAGAACTTGCCATCAAATTGTTCCAGCAGAAATAGTGATAATAGGAGACAAAGAAAGGACATCAGCGTTACATACACCAAAGAGCATAGTACATAATAAAAAATGTAGGGTAGCTCAGCCTACAAAGCAAAGTAGTTGAGAAATATTTTTGTCCCCTTCATGAATCAGCCCAGATAGTAGAACCTCCCATTCCACGGGACCCAAGTATAGCATGACATCAACCATTCATCCAAACCATCCTGGGCATCAAGAACACATACACCATACGGGCACACAAAAAAATGCAGGTCAGAGACAAAGCCTCCAACCACATTCAGAGTTACCTACAGCACTGCAGTCGTCTTCAAATAAATTAGCACAACACCCTGGGCAAGCCCACTGCAAACAGGTCGGCATCCATCCAGCTCCATCTGGCGGAGAGGGAAAGAACACCATCTTAGCCGAGGGGCCTTCTCCAGCTTGTCCTCTGGTTTATGGTGGCATTTTCGTGGGGATTTTAGGACATTTTGGTTCTCTGTACACTCCTAGGCCCTGTGCAGATAAGAGAAATTTGATTAGATTTAGCATTTTTTTCTCATCGTTATACGGATCCCGAACTGGATTCGCCACCAAGTGCTGGAACGGGAGATAGCAACCTAGACAGGAAAAAACACGGACCTAGAGGAGAGGCGACGGGCTTCACCCGGGACCAACGGCGGCCTTGGTCTCTTGAGAATCAGAGAAGGGAAGCACCTGACCCGGTGCGGAACCATGGACCCGTGGTCCAGGCCGCCTCCAATCTGCACCCTCCCGGCCACATCGAACAAGAGCTAGAAGAACCCCCTACCATATTTGTTCCGTCAGCTCTCTCACGGACCTGATTCCCTGGGTTGATGGTGTCAAGTTATAGTGGCAGTGTACCGGTGCCCGAAGTGGATATGGCCCTTACCATGTAGGACGCCATCGCCGAGGCCGACGAAGGGGGAGGTCGAGACAGCGCCAAAGCCAAATATGAAATCCACGAGGCTGATCTGGTGTCGGCGCGCATGGAAACGGGCACCGCGCGGCGCGGCCTTCCAGTGACGAAGCGGCGCTTGGTGGGGATTTGCATCTGGCGCCCACAGTCGTCAATATGCCCCCAGGCTTTTCGCGATGCAGGAAGAAGCCGGCCGGCAGAGGTACTCGGCGCGGCGGCGTTGATTGGCCGCATGGTAGTGCCGATGGTGGGGCTCCTGAGGCGAGGCGACGCAGTTTAGAGCAGAGTCGTCATCGGGATTGAGAGAGCAAAACGACCCGGAGAGAATAAGGTAGGGACTACGGGTGGATTTTGAAAGTTTCTAGGGACCAAAACAAAAACTGCACGAAAATCTGCATATAACAAAAACCACTTTAAGACAAATTATATACTCCATCAGCAAGATACATCAATTTGAGCGACAAGTAATATGGATCGGAGGGAATACTAGAGATAGAGATAAACTAAAAATATAATATACCTTTAAAACTAATAAATTATAAACACAAATTAGTATTACCAACCGGGAAGTGTTCGAGAATAGATTTCATGCACAATCCACCCGCAAGAAAGCATGGATAATATCACCAAATACTCCACGTAATCTCCTCAAAGCAGTCGTGAAAACAGAAATAGTATTTGCTCTTTTATATACTCTCTCCGTTTTAAAATATAAGATGTTTTAGCTTTGTAAATTAATTGTATCTAGATCTCTTTTAGTGTCTAGGTTCATTCAGATTTGAAGTGAACCTAGACACTAAAAGAATCTAGATACACTCCTTTCACAAAGTTAAAATATCTTATATTTTGAAACGGAGGGAGTATACGACTACCACAGACGTGAAAACAGAAATAGTCTTTGCTCTTTTATACCTACGACTACCCTGAATCTATCAAACAAAGTCAGGTCATGCGCTGAAACACTATTGCCGCAGACTCCGCCCTCTCCCGTACCCCCTCTCCTGTACCCGCGAAAGTTGAAACACTATTGCCGCGGACTCCATCCTCTCCCACACCCGCGCGGCGGCGCCGCGCCGCGCCGGGCGGCCCATGTCCTCCCTGGTCGACCCTCCCCTCAAGATACTCCCGCCCGCCGCCGCTGCCCGGGGCGTCGCCGGGCAAAGATCTGGCGGCGGCGGCGACCCTGGCCGCGATCTGGCGTGGCGGCGGCGTCCGCGCCCGCGCTGGTTTGGCGGTGGTGTCGTGGCTGGCGGCGACTGGGGATCCTTGGTCCAGATGGCTGCACGCGGCGGCGGAAATCCGTGCCTACGGGCCGAGATCTATTCCGTTCGTCGCCGACGCCGGCGCTCAGGATCTCCGAGCCATGCTCGCGGCACTAGGGCGCTTGGGGTTACTGGCCCTGGCATGGTGGTGGTGACTTCATTCTCCGTCGGAGTGGTCGGCCGTGCGATCTTGCCGCTTTGCGGCGGATCCTGCTAGTTTTCGGCGGGTAGCATGGGGCCTGCTGGCTCGGTTTCAATAAAGGAGGTGGTCCTTGGTGTTGGGTTCACAGCATAGAAAACAAAAAAATTCCTACATTGAGAACTATACGCCAAGATCTATCTACTAGATACAATGTAGCACTACAGTACTGAAAAGACTGTAGCTTCTATGCAACATGCCAATCCCTGGATCGGTTCATTGGCTTACATAGAACATAGATGAAATAACAAGGTAAAAATCCGTGTATCGTAAATAACGAAGATCTAGAAGGTTCATTTATTACAAAGTCGCTTAGCTCGAAGGCTAGCTCACACATAAATCAAGTAGCAACACAAATAAAGATACTACTCCATCTTCAAATTGCCCACGAGGGAACAAGTGTCGAGTGGAGTACCGCGACCTATATCGAATCACTCGGAATCGGTATAACCTGCAACATGAAACGTAACAGTCCCGAAGGGTCAATACATGGAATGTATGGCAAGTAGCGCTAAGGTAAAGGAGAAAATGCACCTAAGATCTACACGCTTATTTGGCTAGTGGAGCTTTGGCTAGCTTGCACTTTTCAAACACATTGATCCTACTTTCATAAACCATTTAATTCATAGCAACCCATTAAGTTCACCCATCAAGTTTTAGTAATTAAGAAATACGGATGAGCGAGAATATGTCATAGTCTCAAGATCAAGCAACTCAATTTGTCCATAACCGGGGACACGGCTAAGTACTCAGTTTTCACACCCTGCAGGGGTTTGTACACTTTACCCATGTGACCTGGCCAACCCAGCTCGTACCATCACACTCATATTGTGTGATGATAGGGAGAAGTCCAAGAAGGGAACTTTCGGGAAGTAGATCACCAAACCCCACTGCGCACCGGTCCCAACCTATCAGTCACTATATCTCTGGCTACGCTGGGTTCGGATCACCACGATCTACTAAGTCCAACCAGCCACCCATTCTTACTGGCACATGGTTGCACACGTAAGTTACCATAACAAAGAGAACCAATCCTTCCCAGTACCCTGGGCGGCATTCCCCACCATTAACCACACTCCGATGACCATCCAACCATTCCGCCCAGGTAGTTCATTAACACTTAGTTGTTTTAGTTTGAAACAAACACAACTCCACCATAGTGTGATCCCCTTTCCCCGTCTTCACAGCGAGTCTAAGCACATCTACTGAGCGGGGCTCAACTATAAGGAGAATCCTACCACAATATATATGATATAGCATAGCATAGCAGTTCCTACACAATAACTACAGAAATACACTACACATGCATAAGAGAAAATAATAGGACAATGGTATGAACAAAATAGCATCTACTTGCCTTGGCGGTAGGAGTCGAGGGTACAATCCTCGCAGAAACAAGCGTTGCACTCGTCACAATCTACACGATACAAAACAACACATAAACAACATACCAAACATAAGCAGGTGCACAAATGCATGCATGATTACTCAACAAGGTTTTCAGTAACCTCTCGGTGTTCTCTGATGTTTACTACTACTGCATGATGTATGGAAAATCTTTAATGCAATGAAAACAAGGCTATGCAATTTGTGAACCCAAATAATAGGCTTTTAGGCAAAACACTAAGACTTTCCAGTAAACAGAGTTGTAAATCCTGGACAAAAATACTACCGTGTAGGTAACATGATTTAAAATCAGGGGCAATTGGAATCACGCAAAAAGGCGTTACAGAACTTTTCCTATAATTTTTATAGTGTTTTAAGCCTTTTTAAAGTCTCAGGGAAATACATACAGTAAACCTGAAACATTATTGCGGAATAAAATTCTAAGCAATTTTGTGAATCCAACGAC
The DNA here is from genome assembly GCA_910589775.1 of Avena eriantha. NCBI lineage: Eukaryota > Viridiplantae > Streptophyta > Magnoliopsida > Poales > Poaceae > Avena > Avena eriantha. The sequence goes on from OU342744.1 coordinate 375,260,943, forward strand.
ATATTATTTGCAAAATTTGGCCCATTAAATCTTTTTCTACGAATTTTTGAAGTTAAAACAATTTTCTGCAATTTTTCCTAAAATCTGAAAAACGAGGGAATATTCCCGGGGAATATTCCCGCTGACTTGTCCACGTCGACGTGGCGCTGACTGGGTCTGTTTGACCGGTCAACGGTCCACTGGGTGGTCAGCGGACAGATCCGGGCCGTCCATCCTGGATCGGACGGCGGCGGCGCGAGCTGGAGCTCACCTGCTCGACCGACGGCGGCGGTGGCTCAGGCGAGTGTCGGCAGCGGCGTTCCGGTGGGTCTCGGTGGCGACGGATCGGTCTACGGCATGCGACGGCGGGTGGCGGTTCTGGGGGTGGCCCCGGCACGGGCGGGGGTTGCCTCGGGCGGCGGCGGAGGGTGAACGGCGCGGCGGGCGGACGGCGACTCCGGCGAGGTCATGGGGGGGGCGGCTCCGGCGGCTGTGGAAGAAAAAGAAAAGTCAGAAAAGGTGGGGGTGCTCTCTGCGGTGCTCCCGCGACAGAAAGGAGGCGCGGGGGTCGGCGGGAGCTTCCTACCGGCGACAATGGCGGCGGCGGCTCCGGCGAGAAATTCGGCGGCGTTTCCGAGGGCTTCGAGAGGGGGAAAAGGTGCGGGGTGTCGGCGGCTTTAAGGGGGGGTAGCGGAGTACGCGGGGGCAGAACGTACCCCGCAGAAATCGGCTTGCCGGTGAACCTCGGCGTCCGTGCTCGACACGAGCACGGTCTGCTCGAGCGCTGCCACTGGCAGGTGGGGCCCGGGCGGCGGCGGGCTACGCGCCGCGCGCGCGGTAATTGCTATGCGCCGCTTGCTGGCAGGCGGCAATCGGGTTGGCTGCTGGGCCGCGGTGGGCCGGCGGGGGGCTGGCCGATGCGGTTTCCCCTTTTTCTTGTTTTTTTAAACAGTATCTGAATCTGACTGAACTGTCTGCAAGTCTGAATTTTTTCTGCACTTCGGTAAATTGGCCATAACTTTTGATCCAGAACTCCGAATTGAACGAAAGAAAGTCCTACGGGTTCGTAGAGACGTGCTCTACGCAACCATACATCTGGAATGTCCAAAAGGAACCATTTTTAAAGATGCAAGGCAAGGCTCTATTAATCTCATATAAGAGAGGGAAAGACAAAAATAGGTAGCGTTTTGGCCAAAACACTTTAAAACTGAATTTTTGCAAATATGACCATGAATGCAATGGCATGTATGTATGCAGTGCCAAATCTAGAATTTGGGATGTGACAAGACTAACCCCCTTAATATGAATCTCGTCCTCGAGATTCGACGTGGCTAGCAAATAGGTGTGGGTGGTCCTCTCGGAGGTCATCCTCTCACTCCCAGGTGACTTCCTCTTCGGTGTGGTGGCTCCATTGTACCTTGCAGAACCTGATCGTCTTGCTGCGTGTAAATCTCTCTGCTGTTTCCAAGATCTTGACCGGTTTCTCCTCATAGGTCAGGTCACTCTCTAGCTGAACCTCATCTAATGGCACGGTATCCCTCAACGGTGTATCTACCATCTCCGGGTGACATTTCTTCAGCTGAGACACATGGAACACGTCGTGAATAGCGGATAGAGCCTCTGGCATCTCCAGCTGGTACGCAACCTCTCCTTTGTGTGCCAGGATCTTGTAGGGCCCTATAAACCGAGGTGCCAGCTTGCCCTTGATCCCAAATTGCTTAATTCCACGGAGAGGCGAAACTCTGAGGTAGGCTCGATCTCCAATCTCATACACCACTTCCTTGCGCTTAGAATCAGCATAACTCTTCTGTCTCGATTGTGCCACCTTCAACCTGTCCCGAACCAAACTAACCTTCTCTTCAGCATCCTTGATCAAATCTGGCCCAAACAGTTGACGTTCACCTACTCCATCCCATAACAATGGTGTTCTGCACCTCTTACCATATAGTACATCAAATAGTGACGTCTTGATGCTGGATTGGTAGCTGTTGTTGTAGGAGAACTCAGCATAAGGCAAATTTTCATCCCAACTAGCGCCATGGGCTAGAGCGCAAGCTCTCAACATATCCTCCAAGATCTGATTCACCCTCTCGGTTTGCCCATCCGTCTGGGGGTGAAACGCCGTGCTAAATTCCAACCTCGTTCCCAATGACTCATGTAGCTGGCGCCAAAAACGAGAGGTGAATTGGGTGCCTCTATCTGACACAATGCTCTTAGGAACTCCATGCAGGCACACAATTCTGTTCATGTAGATCTTGGCTAACTTAGCATTGGTATACGTGGTTTTCACGGGTATAAAGTGAGCTACCTTGGTCAAATGATCCACCACTACCCAAATAGAATCATATCCTGACTTGGTCCTGGGTAATCCTGTGATGAAATCCATTCCAACTCTATCCCACTTCCATTCAGGTACCGGTAATGGCTGTAGCAACCCTGCTGGCTTCTGGTGCTCGGCCTTCACTCTACTACAGACATCACATAGAGCAATATACTCTGCAATCTCCCGCCTCATGTTAACCCACCAAAACCTTTCCTTCAAATCCATGTACATCTTCGTGTTACCTGGATGTATAGAGTATGGTGAATTATGAGCTTCCTGGAATATCATCTTCCTAATCTCCGGATCGTTGGGGACGCACAAGCGGTCCTTGTACCATAGCGTCCCTTGGTCATCCTCGCGAAAACCTTCGGCCTTGCCCTTGGGTATGTTTCCTCTTATCTCCTCCAGGTCACTATCCTTCTTTTGAGCTTCTCTAATCTCGTCCAGAAGCATTGGCTTAACTTCCATTGTCGCCAAGTATCCCTTGGATACTACTTCCAACCTGAGATCCTTGAGTTGTTCACACAGATCCTTGGGTAACTCCCCCACGGTCAAACCATTAGCATACACCTTGCGGCTTAGCGCATCTGCTACAACATTAGCCTTCCCTGGGTGATATCGCAAACTCATGTCGTAGTCCTTTATGAGCTCCAGCCATCTCCTCTGTCTCATATTCAGCTCCTTCTGAGTGAATATGTATTTTAGACTCTTGTGATCCGTAAACACATCACAATGCTTACCCATCAGGTAGTGCCTCCATACCTTGAGCGCGTGCACAACTGACGCTAATTCCAAGTCATGTGTGGGGTAGTTCCTCTCGTGGTGTTTGAGTTGGCGCGAGGCATAGGATACCACTCTCCCATCCTGCATCAGTACACTACCCAGCCCCTGACGAGAGGCATCACAATACACTTGGAAATCCTTCTGTATATCTGGCAAACACAGGATAGGTGCGGTCACTAGGCATTGCTTCAGTTCCTGGAAACTAGCCTCGCACTCTTCCGTCCACTCAAATCTTTTCTCTTTCTTTAATAACTCAGTCATTGGCTTCGCAACCTTGGAGAAGTTTTCTATAAACCTCCTGTAATATCCAGCAAGTCCTAAGAAACTCCTAATATCTCCCACATTCTTGGGTGACTCCCATTCTGTAACTGACGCCACCTTGCTTGGATCAACTGCAACTCCTTCACCTGACACTATGTGTCCTAGGAATCCCACAGTGTTCAACCAAAACTCGCACTTGCTAAACTTAGCATATAGCTTATGCTCCCTCAGCTTCTCCATAATTAGGTGCAAATGCTTCTCATGCCCATTATCATCTTTAGAATATATCAATATGTCATCGATGAATACCACGACAAATTTATCCAAGTACTCCATGAATACCTTGTTCATCATGGTCATAAAATATGCCGGAGCATTTGTTAGTCCAAAAGACATAACTGTATACTCATATAACCCATACCTAGTGGTGAAGGCGGTCTTGGGTACGTCTTCCTCACGGATCTTCAATTGGAAATACCCTAATCTTAGATCGATCTTGGAAAATACCTTCGCTCCTTCCAACTGATCGAACAAGTCATTTATATTGGGCAATGGGTATTTATTCTTGATGGTCACTTCATTAAGTGAGCGGTAGTCAACCACCAGTCTCTTACTACTGTCCTTCTTCTCCACGAATAGAACAGGCGCGCCCCAAGATGATGAACTGGGCTGAATAAATCCCTTTTCCAATTGCTCCCTAAGCTGCTTCTTTAATTCCTTCAGTTCCTCCACATCCATCTTATATGGCCTCTTGGCTATCGGTCCCGTTCCCGTCATCAAGTCAATAAGAAACTCCACGTCCCTGTCAGGTGGCATCCCTGGCAGCTCGTCCGGAAACACATCGGGGTACTCCTTTACTACAGGTACGGTGTCCATGCTAACCCCCTTAAGAGAGTTCACCTTAGTACCCTCAAGACGTCTTGCTGACTTGAACTTAATCTTTATGCCTCGTGGTGTCCTAAGAGAGATGGCACGTTGTCCACAATCTATCTGGCCATCATGCTCGGACAGCCAATCCATGCCAAGTATTACATCTAGTCCTTGCGACTCCAAAACTACCAAATGGGCTGGGAAGCTGTGTGCTCCAATTCCTATGGTAAGATCACGGCATCCCTTACTAGCTAGCATCTCTCCTCCTGGTGAGCTCACTCTAATAGTCCCTTTTAGCGACTCAGTGGCTAACTTATGTTTATCCACAAATGCCCGTGATACGAATGAATGCGATGCACCAGTATCAAATAGAACAAGTGCAATATGGGAATCGATTGGAAACTTACCAATCACGAGATCCGGCTCATCACGGATTTCCTCCACATTCACATGGTTCACACTCGCCTCCTGGTTGGGTCCAAGCTTGGGTCCCACTCCCGTGTTCTTCTCCGGGCAGGTACTAGCATAGTGACCCAGTTTCTTGCATTTGTAGCACTCCACATTGCTGAGATCCTTCTTGCTCACATAGTCATGTCCATTGTTCCTCCCAGAGTTTCTGTGGTGGCTCCTGTGACCATTATGGTGGCGGTCATTTGCTCCACGGTGGTGATTATCACTCCTGTGACCATCGTGGCGATGTCCATTGCTTCCACGGTGGCTGCGGCCATCTCCGCCATGCCTAGAATGTCCCGAGTGTCCATCATAAGAGGTGCGAGCACGGTGGTGTGATCCTGAGGAGTGATGGCTGTTCTTCCTCTTGCGTCGCTCCACCTGCTGTTGTTTCCCTTCCAGAATTCTGGCCTTGTCCATCAGCTCCTGAAAAGTCGGACAATAAACCACGGATAGTTGAAGTGAGAGCTCATCACTGAGACCATCTAGGAACCTCTCCCTCCTCTTGGCATCAGTGTCCACATCCTCAGGGGCATAGCGAGAGAGATTGTTGAATTCCTCTATGTAATCCGCCACAGTGCGGTTGGTCTGGCGCAGGTTGCGGAACTCCTTCCTCTTCAGGCTCATGGTCCCGGCAGATACGTGGTTCGTCCTGAATCCTTCCTCAAACATAGCACAGGTAACTGTCTCCAGCGGGTGAGTAATCTGGAAAGCATCCCACCATGAGGCAGCTGATCCCTCCAGCAAGTGAGCAGCAAATCTCACCTTCTCAGCATCAGTGCAACCAACGGTCACCAGGTCCTTGTTCACAGAACGAAGCCAGTCGAGAGCAATCATGGGCTCAGGTGCAGAGGAGAACTTAGCTGGCCTCAGCCTCAAGAACCTAGTGAGAGCATCCCCCTGCGGCGGGTTGTTCCCGTTGTTGTTGTTGTTGTTGTTATTGTTGTTATTATTGTTGTTGTTGTTCTGAGTTGCCAGGAATTGCGTCATCACTTGGGTCAGCTGTGCTTGAGCAGCCATGAGCTGAGCCATCTCATCTGGTCGGCGGCGTGACATCTGTGGTTCAACACAGGTAAGATTAGAGAGTAACAACTACAGATAAGCGATAACCCGCTACCCATGCAACAAGCTCAAGTCACATCCATCATAAGCAATCACCACATGATCAAACACACACACAAACATCGTTCCAGGTTTTCACTAACAGTATATAGCTACAAAAATAGTTTAGGAGCGTTGGCAACAGCGTTTGGTAAAGTAAAACAGCAAAATAAGCAAAACTAGAAAATCTGGCAGAACAGTTCTGTCCTGTTCACGAATTTTTCTGGGCACCTTAAACTCGTCAGGAATTTTATCCAATTTTTTTGCAGATGCTACAGGTAATTACGCTCCAGATCCTAAAATATGAGTGCAATCCGAGTTACCATTAAGGAATTAAAAATCGCGCGGTAAAACTGGTCAGGCAGAAAACTGCAGCAGTAAAGGCACGAAGTATACCCAAACTTATTCAAAAATCATTTAATAAATCTCACGAAAATTCCTGGAACCTCAAGGTACCTAACTGAGAAATCTAAACACAATAAGCTAATAGTGCAGAAGTTTATATTGATCGATGTCTAAGACTAACGAATATCCCTAACGAAGACTAGTTTTGGAGGACCATCTCTAGCTATTTGATGAATAGGTTGCAGTAGGTTCTGGCGTCCATGCGCCGACGCTTCGCTCTTGGTGCATGCCACGGTGGTGGTGTGTACACCTCTCCTGAGTCCTCTTCACTTGAGTCCTCGAATTCCACCTCTTCGGGGTCCTCCTCATCACCTCCTTCAGCAAAAGCGCCGGCTGCATCTCCTCCATCATCGTCATCGCTTCCTCCACCATCACTGCCTCCTCCATCATCATTGTTACCTCCTCCACCATTGTCCGCATCATCATCATCACTATCATCATCGTCATCGCCATCGTCATCGTTCCCATCATCACCGTTACCATTGTTTGGTGGAGGATTCTGTTGTGCTTGAAGGGCAGCAATCTGGGCAGCCATGTCCACAATGGTTTGATCACGTTCAGCCACAACTTGATTCCTCTGCTCAATGGTTTGGTTCAGCGCTGCAATGGTGGCATCTCTTCCAATGAGGGCTTGCTCCATTGTATTCACAGCGGTGTGCAAGGTTTCCATCTCATACCTTTGCAGATGCACAGTGCCCTAAAAGTAATCCAGCTCCTCTCTTTGCTGCATCAACTTCTCTTCCCTCTCCCAAGATTTGATCTCCATGTCTTCTAGCTGCTTCACTTGGAGTTGCATGTTGTTCCGATCACCTATGGTAGTCATCACAAGTCCTTGCTCATTCCGACCTCCAAATGCAAGGAAGGGTGAACCTGCTGGTAGTCGGTGTCGGTGGAGATAGCATAGGCGTGACAGGGTCTCGTGCATGGCCGACTCCACTCCTTGCTCCCAGGTAAGGTACTTCTTGGTGAGGTTCAGATTCTCAATACCAGGCAGAGTGGGGTCTGCAAGAACAATCGCGGTGATCTCCCACACGCGATCTCCAGGCACATAGGTGTTCATCCTTCTCCCTTTGAACATCGGCATCAGCATGCCCAGTGTCTTGCAAAGCTCTGCCAGCTGTCTTGCGAAGGGCCTTGGTGATTGAAGCTCAACATACTCAACTCTGATAGCATCTCCCATCTATCAATTGTAAAAGAGGAAAGAGTGAGAATAGAAAAAGAGAAGAATTTACTAGAGTGAATGGCATAAGAATAAAGACAGAATTTAAAATAGGCTTAAGTAAACATAAGGCTTCCTATTCCAATCCTAGGTCACGATCCTACAGTCCACACACGGCTCTGATACCATCTGTAGCACTACAGTACTGAAAAGTCTGTAGCTTCTATGCAACATGCCAATCCCTGGATCGGTTCATTGGCTTACATAGAACATAGATGAAATAACAAGGTAAAAATCCGTGTATCGTAAATAACGAAGATCTAGAAGGTTCTTTTATTACAAAGTCGCTTAGCTCGAAGGCTAGCTCACACATAAATCAAGTAGCAACACAAATAAAGATACTACTCCATCTTCAAATTGCCCGCGAGGGAACAAGTGTCGAGTGGAGTACCGCAACCTATATCGAATCACTCGGAATCGGTATAACCTGCAACATGAAACGTAGCAGCCCTGAAGGGTCAATACATAGAATGTATGGCAAGTAGCGCTAAGGTAAAGGAGACAGTGCACCTAAGATCTACATGCTTATTTGGCTAGTGGAGCTTTGGCTAGCTTGCACTTTTCAAACACATTGATCCTACTTTCATAAACCATTTAATTCATAGCAACCCATTAAGTTCACCCATCAAGTTTTAGTAATTAAGAAATACGGATGAGCGAGAATATGTCATAGTCTCAAGATCAAGCAACTCAATTTGTCCATAACCAGGGACACGGCTAAGTACTCAGTTTGCACACCCTGCAGGGGTTTGTACACTTTACCCATGTGACCTGGCCAACCCAGCTCGTAACATCACACTCATATTGTGTGATGATAGGGAGAAGTCCAAGAAGGGACCTTTCAGGAAGTAGATCACCAAACCCCACTACGCACCGGTCCCAACCTATCAGTCACTATATCTCTGGCTACGCTGGGTTCGGATCACCACGACCTACTAAGTCCAACTAGCCACCCATTCTTACTGGCACATGGTTGCACACGTAAGTTACCATAACAAAGAGAACCAATCCTTCCCAGTACCCTGGGCGGCATTCCCCACCATTAACCACACTCCGATGACCATCCAACCATTCCGCCCAGGTAGTTCATTAACACTTAGTTGTTTTAGTTTGAAACAAACACAACTCCACCATAGTGTGATCCCCTTTCCCTGTCTTCACAGCGAGTCTAAGCACATCTACTGAGCGGGGCTCAACTACAAGGAGAATCCTACCACAATATATATGATATAGCATAGCATAGTAGTTCCTACACAATAACTACAGAAATACACTACACATGCATAAGAGAAAATAGTAGGACAATGGTATGAACAAAATAGCATCTACTTGCCTTGGCGGTAGGAGTCGAGGGTACAATCCTCGCAGAAACAAGCGTTGCACTCGTCACAATCTACACGATACAAAACAACACATAAACAACATACCAAACATAAGCAGGTGCACAAATGCATGCATGATTACTCAACAAGGTTTTCAGTAACCTCTCGGTGTTCTCTGATGTTTACTACTACTGCATGATGTTGGAAAATCTTTAATGCAATGAAAACAAGGCTATGCAATTTGTGAACCCAAATAATAGGCTTTTAGGCAAAACACTAAGACTTTCCAGTAAACAGAGTTGTAAATCCTGGACAAAAATACTACCGTGTAGGTAACATGATTTAAAATCAGGGGCAATTGGAATCACGCAAAAAGGCGTTACAGAACTTTTCCTATAATTTTTATAGTGTTTTAAGCCTTTTTAAAGTCTCAGGGAAATACATACAGTAAACCTGAAACATTATTGCGGAATAAAATTCTAAGCAATTTTGTGAATCCAACGACATATTATTTGCAAAATTTGGCCCAGTAAATCTTTTTCTACGAATTTTTGAAGTTAAAACAATTTTCTGCAATTTTTCCTAAAATCTGAAAAACGAGGGAATATTCCCGGGGAATATTCCCGCTGACTTGTCCACGTCGACGTGGCGCTGACTAGGTCTGTTTGACCGGTCAACGGTCCACTGGGTGGTCAGCGGACAGATCCGGGCCGTCCATCCTGGATCGGACGGCGGCGGCGCGAGCTGGAGCTCACCTGCTCGACCGACGGCGGCGGTGGCTCAGGCGAGTGTCGGCAGCGGCGTTCCGGTGGGTCTCGGTGGCGACGGATCGGTCTACGGCATGCGACGGCAGGTGGCGGTTCTGGGGGTGGCCCCGGCACGGGCGGGGGCTGCCTCGGGCGGCGGCGGAGGGTGAACGGCGCGGCAGGCGGACGGCGACTCCGGCGAGGTCATGGGGGGGGGGGGGGGGGCGGCTCCGGCGGCTGTGGAAGAAAAAGAAAAGTCAGAAAAAGTGGGGGTGCTCTCTGCGGTGCTCCCGCGACAGAAAGGAGGCGCGGGGGTCAGCGGGAGCTTCCTACCGGCGACAATGGCGGCGGCGGCTCCAGCGAGGAATTCGGCGGCGTCGGCGGTGTTTCCGAGGGCTTCGAGAGGGGGAAAAGGTGCGGGGTGTTGGCGGCTTTAAGGGGGGGTAGCGGAGTACGCGGGGGCGGAACGGACCCCGCAGAAATCGGCTTGCCGGCGAACCTCGGCGTCCGTGCTCGACACGAGCACGGTCTGCTCGAGCGCTGCCACTGGCAGGTGGGGCCCGGTTGGCGGCGAGCTACGCGCCGCGCGCGCGGTAATTGCTATGCGCCGCTCGCTGGCAGGCGACAACCGGGTGGGCTGCTGGGCCGCGGTGGGCCGGCGGGCGGCTGGCCGACGCGGTTTCCCCTTTTTATTGTTTTTTTAAACAATATCTGAATCTGACTGAACTGTCTGCAAGTCTGAACTTTTTCTGAAGTTCGGTAAATTGGCCATAACTTTTGATCCAGGACTCCGAATTGAACGAAACAAAGTCCTACGGGTTCGTAGAGACGTGCTCTACGCAACCATACATCTGGAATGTCCAAAAGGAACCATTTTTAAAGATGCAAGGCAAGGCTCTAGTAATCTCATATAAGAGAGGGAAAGACAAAAATAGGTAGCGTTTTGGCCATAATACTTTAAAACTGAATTTTTGCAAATATGACCATGAATGCAATGGCATGTATGTATGCAGTGCCAAATCTAGAATTTGGGATGTGACATACAAGCAACGGGTGAATATACATCCATAGAGAACTTATCCTCGAAGATAACAGAGTTTTGTTAACGAGTTGGAATTCGTGGATGATTGTAACACCCTCGAATCGGCCCTATGCAGATTTTAGCGCTTCCCGCCAAACCCGCGTAGAAATGATTCCAGGACGCCCACCAGGCACTTGCATGCGGGTGGAAAACGAAGTAATGTCATTACACAATAGTTCATGATGGAACCACAGAACAGATATATATATATATACAACAACGACTCACTGAGTCAAGAATACAGATATGCAGTACAAAGATCCAATCACCTTAAAAACGATGTAGCATCGGAGTACGAATAAGAAGCAAATTGAGATAAGAGCCCTGAAGAAATAACCAATGGCATCCATAACCCTGCCCAGGCCAAGCCAAAAGGGTAACCCTGCTAATGACGTCAATCTCAAACCTGCTAAAACAAAAGGGGTGCCGACAAGGGACAAAGGAAAAAGAGGAGCGGTCAGTACTGAGGCCAGTACACGGCGAGGCTAGAATTCGGCGGCTCTCGCCTACATAGGTATGGTGGACTGAAGCGGCAGCGCAGCATGCACTAAACAATCTATAGAGACTCGATTCAACTGTCGGCTATTAGAGAGAGATAAGAAAGATCTATTCGAATCCAACCTGATAATAACACCAATCATATCCATCATGGTATTCCCCCCTCGAGACCAAACGAGGAAGTCAAACCGAGTAACTCACACAGTTGGTAGTTTTATTCATTCCATTATAGTTGAAGCACTTACTAGTCAGATATAGATAGCATGAGTCATCCTGATAGCATAAGTAGCGGGCAACTTTAGTTAACCATTCAGTTGTAGTTGCAGTACTTACTCGTCAGATACAATTACATGTGACATCCCAATCCCAACAGTTGTTGGCACTTTTATTTCATTCCATTGGAGTTGCGATACTTACTAGGCAGGTATAACATGACACGATACACCCCAGTTCCACCAGTTGTTGACATTTTTATTATCCATTCCGTTGTAGTGAAGCTGATTACTAGTCACATATTAAGTCAAATTTATAGCACTACTTTAGTTATGCTTGTCTATGATCGAGATACTGTGCTCCAAGTCGTCCATAACCGCGGACACGGCTTTCAGAAAGTTTTACCCTGCAGGGGTGCACAAATAGCAACACACACACGATCAACCTCGGAAAAACCAAATCAAAACCCAACGAGGCTTTCACGACAAAGCAATCACAGGATTCATAAAATATTTCAGGGGGGCACCCCACTAAGCTACCCGCAACAAAGTTGGCCGGCTCCAGAACGGACCCAGGGTCCGTGACGACGGCTGTAAATGACTGGGAACCCGAAAGTATGACTGGGCTTGTCGATACCGCGAAAACGTGGCACGATCCAAAACAGTACAGGTGCTCCACGCACAATGTTAAATAAAGTAGTAAAGCATGGCATAAGTACATGATAGTAATAAAGCCCCAAACTAGTTTGTGGTCCCAAGAAATAAGAAATGAATCAAGCTCTGGCTAAGGGGGATCCATAGGGTCTCCCGGATGTGGATAGTGCGAAGTGGACATGAAAAACCAAATAGCATATATTACCCACCGGTGCCTCTTTCATTAGTTATCCCAGCAATTTAATAGTTGTATTTAAAGTCATGATCAACTCCACCGTAAAGCATCTCCACCATTAAGCATAAGCCAACCTTCCGTCAATGGTGGAACGACAACGACGCGAACCAGCACATGAGCAAGCGACTACGACTCGCAAGACTGACTATCTATCAAACAATAGGCAATAGGATGTGTCCAAGGAAATATAGAGGCTGGAGGGAATATAAATGGTGCACGGAAACTAAAGCATCGCACCAAGGATAGCAATAGATCAAAAGGAGGAAGTAAAGACTATAAATGCAAAATAGGTAGAAAGGGGGAGAATGCTCGCTTGGGAAACACTGTCGAAGGTACATATCTGAAGGACTTGTCGATACTCGCAACCACTCAATGTCCTAATCCGTGAAGAAGCAAACACTAAAAGAAACACCGGATGCACTATTTAATACTATGATAGAAGATCAGGCATGATGCATGTATGACATGGCAAAGGTGCGATGCATCTAGGCAATATTAAGCGGAACCAGGGTCCCGACAACTAATTAAATGCTTTATGTTGTTTAGATACCCCGCAATTTAAATGTTGGCTTAACAAGGCAAAACATGGCATCGGTTTGCTACATAAAATTAAATGGAGTTGAGATAAGACAAATATAGCCCGCATATATACTCCATATTTAATTACGAGGTGAATCGACAAAGTACCCCAACCCACAAAATATGTATGCCATCATGAACAATTTAATATGCAATAAGGAGATATTATATATTATAAAAATAGGGGTCTCGGATAGGGAATCACATTAGGGTATCGGCGATATTGGGGTTCACCAAGGGGGTTCGACGGGATCGACTTCAGGGTCTCGGCCATCAGATCCATGAAGGAGGAAGGCTCCGGGTTTGGTCTTGCCATCGATGATGGTCTTGGCGAGATATCCGGGTTCGACACGGTTCTTCGGCTTCGCTTCAACCATCGGTCTCGGTCACCCGCATGGTATCGTAGATCTTGTCGGAACGCCCCTCAATATTGTACATTGCGAGGGTCTAGCAACCAAGTTAGCATCACCACATTGAAACACCGGAACCACAACAACACATACATCACCACTTCGCATCCCCAAACCTCAGAGTACATCGTGTAGAGCCAAAGGCCAGACACGACTCAAACATCATGATTCCCACATGAACATGTGGCCTGGACGTGGAGAGCTCAGGTCGAGGACCGCGGCGTGTAGCGACGGACGGACACAGCAGTGGTGCCTGGTTCGCAGACAGAGACAACGACGCGCGGGGCCCGGCGGCGGGGAGCTGCGGGGTCGAGCATGGAAGGGGCGACCATGGTTGCAGGCGGCAGGGCGCCCTTGTAGAGTACGACGAGCTCGGCAGACTCACAGGGAGGCGCGGGGTGGAAGCAGCGCATCCGGGGTCGAGGTGTTAGCCGCGAGGCCGGTGCGGCAACGGCCGGGCTCATCGGTGGTCGCAGCGCAGGTGAAGCTTTAGGAGGCTCCAGGGCGGCGGCACGGACGACCTTGATGCGACAGTGCTCAAAGGGAGGAGCTCCTGGCGGGGCGACGCGGCAGAGGGGAGAGGAGCGCGCGAGTGTGCTCCTAGTGGCGGCGGCTTGGCGCGAAGAGGGATCGAGCGACGGCAGCGCGTGGCTCGACGGGGAGCTCGCAGAGGATGGAGATGCAGCGGGGCGACAGGGACGCGGAGACCATGAGGAAGGGGCTCGCATGGCGGCAGAAGTAGGGGCGGCAAGCTCGGGTCACACGACACGGAGGCGGAGGTCGGGGTGGAGCTCGGTCCAGGTCGACGGGGAGGGACTGGCCAGAGACGAGCATGGAGGCTCTCTGGCAACGGCAGCGCGGCTCGGGGCAGCGGAGGGCGCTCGCGGCAGATGTAGTCGGGCACCGATGCACGGTGGAGGATGAGGGTCGTCGGTGCCTGCATCTGGCGGCTGCTAGCGAGGTCGACAACGAGAGGCGCGACGAGGTCCTGGTCGCACGGAGGAGCGGGCGGCGGGGATCACGGGATGAGGGCGAGGGAGACAACGCGGGGATGGTTAGGTGGCGACCGCATCGGGAGAGGTGAGGAGTGCGACCCACAGGATGGGGTCGGGTTTTGTCGAGGAGCGGGGTGGAGCATTGGGTCGCATGCCTCGCATGCGTGCTGCATCGCTGGCAGGGTGTGGGACGTGCAACGCGGTGTACCAGGGTGGTTCGCGTGCGACGCGCGCGCATGTATGCGCTGCCGCGCGGGGTGGTGGCGGCTGGCGGTATGTAGGGTGTGTGGCTAGGGTTAGAGATTAGGTTAGGGTTTTAGTTTGGAGGTGGCCGGCTGGGCTTTTGGGCCTGCCTGGCTACCTCCCAAAAATAACATAAACTTTTATTTTATTTTTAAATAGACTTTTGTGAATAGTTTTTAGACAAATAAAAGGTCCGATAAAGACTAGGGTTTTTATTTGAATAAGGACAAGGGATATTTAGAAAACAAAACCAGGCTTTTAGAAAATAGTTTGGCAAAACATGCATGATGATGATGATGCTCAAACGCAATGTGGCATGATGACATGAGCATACAGTCATGATGATGCACAAAACAAAAACACATCGATTTTCTAGTAGTGGTTTTATCGGGGTGCTACAATTCGACACCACTAACAATGGATCTCGCCCTCGAGATCCGCCTCATGGTACGGGGAAGAAGGCCGATGGTCTGAGTCTTCTTGCTTCGGGTAGGTCCTCGCGACACCACTAACAAACATTCTAGCTGCATCTTGAATTTGGCGACACCAACAACAAGGGGTCGCTACTCGCGTCCGTCGGCTCTGATACCACTTTGTAACACCCTCGAATCGGCCCTATGCAGATTTTAGCGCTTCCCGCCAAACCCGCATAGAAACGATTCAAGGACGCCCACTAGGCACTTGCGTGCGGGTGGAAAACAAAGTAATGCCATTACATAATAGTTCACGATGGAACCCACAGAACAGATATATATACAGCAACGACTCACTGAGTCTAGAATACAGATATGCAGTACAAAGATCCAATCACCTTAAAAACGATATAGCATCCGAGTACGGATAAGAAGCAAATTGAGCTAAGAGCCCTGAAGAAATAATCAATGGCATCCATAACCCTGCCCAGGCCAAGCCAGAAGGGTAACCCTGCTAACGACGTCGATTTCAAACCTGCTAAAACAAAAGGGGTGCCGACAAAGGGCAAAGGAAAAAGAGGAGCGGTCAGTACTAAGGCCAGTACACGGAGAGGCTAGAATTCGGCGGCTCTCGTCTACATAGGTATGGTGGACTGAAGCGGCAGCACATCATGCACTAAACAATCTATAGAGACTCGATTCAACTGTCGGCTATTAGAGAGGGATAAGAAAGACCTATTCGAATCCAACCTGTTAATAACACCAATCATACCCATCCTGGTATTCCCCCCTCGAGACCAAACGAGGAAGTCAAACCGAGGAACTCACACAGTTGGTAGTTTTATTCATTCCATTATAGTTAAAGCACTTACTAGTAAGATATAGATAGCATGAGTCATGCTGATAGCGTAAGTAGGGGGCAGCTTTAGTTAACCATTCAGTTGTAGTTGCAGTACTTACTAGTCAGATACAATTACATGTGACATCCCAAACCCAGCAGTTGTTGGCACTTTTATTTCATTCCATTGGAGTTGCGATACTTACTAGGCAGGTATAATATGACACGATACACCCTAGTTCCACCAGTTGTTGGCATTTTTATTATCCAATCCATTGTAGTGAAGCTAATTACTAGTCACATATTAAGTCAAATTTATAGCACTACTTTAGTTATGCTTTTCTATGATCGAGATACTGTGCTCCAAGTCATCCATAACCGCGGACACGGCTTTCAGAAAATTTTACCCTGCAGGGGTGCACAAATAGCAACACACACACGATCAACCTCGGAAAAACCAAATCAAAACCCAACGTGGCTTTCAAGACAAAGCAATCACAGGATTCATAAAATATTTCAGGGGGCCACCCCACTAAGCTACCCACAACGAAGTTGGCCGGCTCCGGAACAGACCCAGGGTTCGTGACGACGGCTGTAAATGACTGGGAACCCGAAAGTGTGACTGGGCTTGTCGATACCGCGAAAACGTGGCACGATATAAAATAGTACAGGTGCTCCACGCACAATCTTAAATAAAGTAGTAAAGCATGGCATAAGTACAAGATAGTAATAAAGCCCCAAACTAGTTTATGGCCCCAAGAAATAAGAAATGAATCAAGCTCTGGCTAAGGGGGATCCATAGGGTCTCCCGGATGTGGATAGTGCGAATAATCAAGGAACATGTGTCAAGTACTCGGGGCCTACGGGACACAAGTGGACATGAAAAACCAAATAGCATATATTGCCCACCGGTGCCTCTTTCATTAGTTATCCGAGAAATTTAATAGTTGTATTTAAAGTCATGATCAACTCCACGTAAAGCATCTCCACCATTAAGCATAAGCCAACCTTCCGTCAATGGTGGAACGACAACGACGCGAACCAGCACATGAGCATGCGACTACGACTCGCAAGACTGACTATCTATCAAACAATAGGCAATAGGATGTGTCCAAGGCTATATAGAGGTTGCAGGGAACTTAAATGGTGCACGGAAACTAAATCATGGCACCAAGGATAGCAATAGATCAAAAGGAGGAAGTAAAGACTATAAATGCAAAATAGGTAGAAAGGGGGAGAATGCTCGCTTGGGAAACACTGTCGAAGGTACATATCTGAAGGACTTGTCGATACTCGCAACCACTCAATGTCCTAATCCGTGAAGAAGCAAACACTAAAAGAAACACCGGATGCACTATTTAATACTATGATAGAAGATCAGGCATGATGCATGTATGACATGGCAAAGGTGCGATGCATCTAGGCAATATTAAGCGGAACCAGGGTCCCGACAACTAATTAGATGCTTTATGTTGTTTAGATACCCCGCAATTTAAATGTTGGCTTAACAAGGCAAAACATGGCATCGATTTGCTACATAAAATTAAATGGAGTTGAGATAAGACAAATATAGCCCGCATATATACTCCATATTTAATTACGAGGTGAATCGACAAAGTACCCCAACCCACAAAATATGTATGCCATCATGAACAATTTAATATGCAACAAGGAGATATTATATATTATAAAAATAGGGGTCTCGGATAGGGAATCATATTAGGGTATCGGCGATCTTGGGGTTCACCAAGGGGGTTCGATGGGATCGGTCTTCAGGGTCTCGGCCATCGGATCCATGAAGGTGGAAGGCTCCGGGTTTGGTCTTGCCATCGATGATGGTCTTGGCGAGATATCCGTGTTCGACACGGTTCTTTGGCTTCGCTTCACCCATCGGTCTCGGTCACCCGCATGGTATCAAAGATCTTGTCGGAACGCCCCTCAATCTTGTACATTGCGACGTCTAGCAACTGAGTTAGCATCACCACATCGAAACACCGGAACCACAACAACACATACATCACAACTTTGCATCCCCAAACCTCAGAGTACATCGTGTAGAGCCAAAGGCTAGACATGACTCAAACATCATGATTCCCACAGGAACAGGTATCCTGGACGTGGAGAGCTCGGGTCGAGGACCGCGGCGTGCAGCGACAGACGGAGACAGCAGTGGTGCCTGGTTCGCAGACAGAGACAACGACGCGCGGGGCCCGACGGCGGGGAGCTACAGGGTCGAGCATGGAAGGGGCGGCCATGGTTGCAGGCGGCAGGGCGCCCTTGTAGAGGACGACGAGCTCGACGGACTCGTAGGGAGGTGCGGGGTGGAAGCAGCGCATCCGGGGTTGAGGTGCTGGCCGCGGTGCTGGCGCGGCAACGGCCGGGCTCATCGGTGGTCGCAGCGCAGGCGGAGCTTGAGGAGGCTCCAGGGCGGCGGCGCGGATGATCTTGACGCGACAGCACTCAAAGGGAGGAGCTCCTGGCGGGACGACGCGGTAGAGGGGAGAGGAGCGTGCGAGTGTGCTCTTGGTGGCGGCGGCTTGGCGCGAAGAGGGATCGAGCGACGGCAGCGCGTGGCTCGACGAGGAGCTCGCAGAGGACGGAGATGCAGCGGGGCGACAGGGACGCGGGGACCACGAGGAAGGGGCCCGCGTGGCGGCGGAAGAAGGGTGGCTAGCTCGGGCCGCACGACACGGAGGCGGAGGTCGGGGTGGAGCTCGGTCCGGGTCGACGGGGAGGGACTGGCCGGAGACGAGCACAGCGGCTCTCTGGCAACGGCGGGGCGGCTTGGGGCAACGGAGGGCGCTCGCGGCAGACGTGGTCGGGCACCGAGGCACAGTGGAGGATGAGGGTCATCGGTGCCCGCATCTGGCGGCTGCTAGCGAGGTCAACAACAGGAGGCGCGGCGATGTCCTGGTCGCACGGAGGAGCGGACGGCGGGGATCACGGGATGAGGGCGAGGGAGACAGCGCGGGGATGGTTAGGTGGCGACCGCATCGGGAGAGGTGAGGAGTGGGACCCACAGGATGGGTTCGGGTTTTGTCAAGGAGCGGGGTGGAGCATTGGGTCACATGCCTCGCATGCGTGCTGCGTCGCTGGTAGGGTGTGGGACGTGCAGCGCGGTGTACCAGGGTGGTTCGCGTGCGACGCGCGCGCATGTATGCGCTGCCGCGCGGGGTGGTGGCGGCTGGCGGTAGGTAGGGTGTGCGGCTAGGGTTAGAGATTAGGTTAGTGACGAGGGTTTAACTCGTCAATGCCCATTGTTATGGACTTGGGTTTTAAAGAAGGAGGGAGCGATGGAGACATCTATCGGCTAGCAAACAAGCACACAGGGGACAAAGATTTACCCAGGTTCATGCCTCGTATAGGTCCCTACTCCTGCTTGTCTGCTCGTGGAATTATCGAAGGAATCAAAGATTACAATGGTGCACAGATGCAATCTGGCGAGGGTGGTGGAAACTAGGGTTGCATCTGTCCTCCTCGCCGCCCCTCCTAGCCTTTATATAGATAGGCTAGGTCTCGGGTAGCAGGTCGAGTCGGTTACAAATTAGGGTTTTCCCCTTCAAACTTTTTATCTTTAACTTCTTCTTGTTCTTCAAGCAATCGAGAGTCCGTAGGTTACTCGAGTCCCTCGTTTGGGCCTTGGCGACACCGTGGGCCTGTACGTTATTAGACCGTATATACCAAACTCGAGTACCTGTAGGGTATACCCATGTCAGTTAGGGTTAGGGTTTTAGTTTGTAGGTGGCCGGCTAGGCTTTTGGGCCTGGCTGGCTGCCTCCCAAAAATAACATAAACTTTTATTTTATTTTTAAATAGACTTTTGTAAATAGTTTTTAGACAAATAAAAGGTCCGATAAAGACTAGGGTTTTTATTTGAATAAGGACAAGGGATATTTAGAAAACAAAACCAGGCTTTTAGAAAATAGTTTTTGGCAAACCATGCATGATGATGACGATGCTCAAATGCAATGTGGCATGATGACATGAGCATGCAGTCATGATGATGCACAAAACAAAAACACAACGATTTTCTAGTAGTGGTTTTATCGGGGTGCTACAATGATGTAGTCGTACGCTTGCCGATCTCAAGATCGTGTGGAAGTCCTAGCGCCGCATATATGCAACGCATCCGTCGTCGCACAGACGTTCAAGCCACCGGACAACCTCCACCGCCTCGCTCCAGTGAACCAGCGGAAGCAACAACTCCTTCCAGACGCAAGGCCACCAGGAACATGTATCTCGCTAATCCGAGACCATGGGGGAATATATCTAGAGGGGGAGAGAGATCCTTCACGAGGAGGTGTTTTTTGTGAGGGAGGAGAGGGGGCCTTTTATAGGAGAGAGGGGGGGGGTCCTCCCCTTCCATGGCCGGCGGCCAAGGGGGGTGCCCCCACCTCTTCCTCATTCATGTGGTGGAAGCTCCACTGACATCAATTTAGCCTCCACCCAAAATTCCACTCACATGCATTAAATTTCCACCAAATTTAATGCAACTCTCAATTAATAAAACTCTTTTATTTATTTTATTCATAATTTTGTTAATTACTTTAATTAACAAACATTCACATAAAAACCCTTGTAACTTTTCAATATCACATGCAGAACCAGTTTCTGCAATTTCACCCGAAACAATTCCGGTTTCCATCAAAACAATTCCTGCGCTTTGCAATTCTTTCGTCTGAAACATATGTGCTCCAAAATGGTGTCCGGCAACCCTTAAGTGTGTCACCCTACAGTTCACGAATAATGCATACATGATTGAGACCCCTCTCAAATCAATAATCAGAAGCGGGACCTGGAGATCCATACTGACTCCTGCCCATTCAACGATGACTTCTGTGATCGTGAGAACCTTTAACGCTAGTACTTAATCCCTTTGTCTCATGATATAATACATGTCTGAGATTCGATCATCGGTATCCAAATAACTATTTTGATCTCGTTACCGACATGCACTCTTTTCTTGTTCCCGTGATATAACATTCTAGTGATCACATCACTTGCTTGCAAGCTATCTTAATGTGATATCACTGAGAGGGCCCAGAGTATATCTATCCGTCATCGAGATTGACAAATTCCACTCTTGATCCATGAGCCTCAACATAACACCTTCATAGCACTGAACCCACCTTTATAGTCACCCTGTTACGGTGTGATGTTTGATGTTATCAAGATACTCTTCCGGTGTTAGCAATTAACATGATCTCATGGTCTAAGGACTAAGATTACTTCGTATGATGTTATAGCAATATAAACATAATGACTTTGATCGTAATGCTATACTTCGGATGAATGTTCATCACATCATTTCACAAATGTCGTGACCTCGTTATTAACAACATCCATTATCCATGATCAGGAAACATTGATTATCTTGTTATTCAACGAGCTAATCTATAAGAGAGGCATAACGAGGAACCTTTTATTTGTTTATTAAACACACATGTATTGACGTTTCCTATCAATACAATTATAGCATGCAAAATAAACATCTACCATATACAAGGAATACATAATAACAACTTTATTATTGCCTCTCAGGGCATATTTCCTTCAGTCTCCCACTTGCACTAGATGCAATAATCTAGTTCACACAGTGATAAATCTAACACCCATGGAGTTCTGGTGTTGATCATGTTTTTCCCTAGGGAGAACTTTAGTCTACGGATCTGCTACATTTAGGTTCGTGTGTACTTTACAAATCTTTATATCTCCATCGTTGACATGCTCGCGGATGGAGTGAAATCGGCGCTTAATATGCTTGGAATTCTTGTGAGACCTTGGTTCCTTGGCATTGGCTATGGCTCCATTGTTGTCACAATAGATCACCATTGGGTCCAATGCACTAGGAACCACACCTAGTTCTGTTATGAACTCCTTCATCCAGACCGCTTCCTGCGCCACTTTTGAAGCAGCAACATATTCCGCATCGGTCGTTGATCCAGCCACCACAGGTTGTTTGGAACTCCTCCAACTAACTGCTGCTCCGTTCAAGAGAAATACATATCCGGATTCAGACTTAGAGTCATCCGGATCGGTGTCAAAGCAAGCATCGACATAACACTTAGCGACTAGCTCTTCTTCACCTCCATATACAAGAAACATATCCTTAGTTCTTCTTAAGTACTTAAAGATATTCTTGACCGCTATCCAGTGTTCCGAACCTGGATCAGATTGGTACCTACTAGTCAAACTAATAGCATGTGCCACATCTGGTCTTGTACATAGCATGGCGTACATCATAGAGCCTATGGCTGAGGCATAGGGGATCTTATCCATTGTCTCTCTTTCTTCCGCCGTAGCCGGACTTTGAGTCTTACTCAATGTCCTGCCTTACAACATAGGTAAGAACCCCTTCTTACTTCCGTCCATATTAAACTTCTTTAATATCTTATCAAGGTATGTACTTTGTGATAGCCCAATTAGGCTCCTTGATCTATCTCTATAGATTTTAATGCCTAATATATATGAATATTCACCAAGGTCCTTCATCGAAAATTTGTTGTTTAGATACCTTTTAACACTGTTTAAAAGATCTATATCATTTCCAATCAATAATATGTCATCCACATATAATATCAGAAATGCCACATTGCTCCCACTAACTTTCTTGTAAATACAAGCCTCTCCATAAGTTTGGACAAATCCAAACTCTTTGATCACCTCATCAAAGCGGAGATTCCAACTCCAGGATGCTTGCTTCAGTCCATAGATGGATCGCTGAAGCTTGCATACCTTATCAGCATCCTTAGGATCGACAAAACCCTTAGGTTGTATCATATACAACTCTTCTTCAATATTACCATTGAGGAACACAGTTTGGACATCCATCTGCCATATTTCATAATCAAAATATGCAGCAATTGCTAACATAATCCTAACCGACTTTAGCATCGCTACGGGAGAGAATTTCAGTGGAATTTGTCGAAAGCCCTTTGCGACAAGTTGAGCTTTATAGATGGTCACATTACCATCAGCATCAGTTTTCTTTTGAAAATCCATTTATTCTCAACGGCCTTTCGATCGTGAGGTAAGTGCACCAAGGTCCAAACTTGGTTTTCGTACATGGATTCCATCTTGGATTTCATGGCTTCTAGACATTTGTTGGAATCCGAGCTCATCATCGCTTCTTCATACGTCGTAGGGTCATCCATTTCATCAATCATGAAATTCATAACAGGATTGTCGTACAGTTCACGAGCTGCACGTGTCCTGCTTGACCTACGAGGTTCGGTAGTATCCTCTTTCGGAGTTTCATGATCATTATCATTAGCTCTCTCTTCATTAGGTGAAGTCAACTCTGAAACAACTTCTGGTGCTGCGCCACTCGCCATTTCATGAAGAGAAGGTTCAATAACCTCTTCGAGTTTTACCTTCCGACTACTCACACCTTTCGCGAGAAACTCCTTCTCAAGAAGGATCCATTCTTGGCAACAAAGACCTTGCCCTCGGATCTGTGATAGAAGGTATACCCAATCGTTTCCTTAGGGTATCCTATGTAGACGCATTTTCCGCTTTGGGTTCTAGTTTATCTGGATGAAGTTTCTTCACATAAACATCGCATCCCCAAACTTTAAGAAATGACAGCTTAGGTTTGTTTCCAAACCATAATTCACACGGTGTCATTTCAACGGATTTGGATGGTGCCCGATTTAAAGTGAATGCAGCGGTTTCTAGTGCATAACCCCAAAATGACAGTGGCAAGTCAGTCAGAGACATCATAGATCGAACCATATCTAATAAAGTACGATTACGACGTTTTGACACACCATTACGTTGTGGTGTTCCGGAAGGCATGAGTTGTGAAACTATTCCACAGTCTTTCATATGTGTGCTAAACTCGTAACTAAGATACTCTCCTCCACGGTCGGACCGCAGAAATTTGATCCTTTTGTTACGATGAATTTCCACTTCATTCTGAAATTCCTTGAACTTTTCAAAGGTTTTAGACTTATGTTTCATCAAATAGGTATACCCATATCTATTCAAATCATCCGTGAAAGTAACAAAATAACGATATCCACCTCGCGTCGACACACTCATTGGTCCACACACATCAGTATGTATGATTTCCAATAAATTTGTCGCCCGTTTAATTGAACCAGAAAACGGCGTTCTAGTCATCTTGCCCATAAGGCATGGCTCACATGTATCAAATGATCCAAAATCAAGTGATTCCAAAAGTCCATCAGAATGGAGTTTCTTCATGTGTTTAACGCCAATATGACCTAGACGACAGTGCCACATATATGCAGATATATCATTATCAAATTTAATCCTTTTAGCATCAACATTATGAATATGCGTAATACTACTATCGAGATCCAACAGAAATAAACCATTCATCACAAGTGCATGACCATAAAAGATATCATTCATATAAATCGAACAACCATTGTTTTTAGATTTAAAGGAATAACCACTTCGCATCAAACACGGTCCGAATACAATGTTCATGCTCAGTGCAGGCACCAAATAAAAATTATTCATATTTATCACTAATCCTGACGGCATATGGAGAGGCAACGTTCTGACAGCGATCCCATCAACTCTTGATCCATTGCCGACCTGCATCGTGACCTCATCCCTTGCTAGATGTCGCTTGTTCCGCAGCCCCTGAATCGAGTTACATATATTAGCAACCAATCCTATATCAAATACCTAGGTGCTACTGCGAGTACTAGTCAAGTATACATCAATAACATGTATATCACATATAGCTTTGTTTGCCTTTCCGGCCTTTTTGTCCGCCAAATACTTGGGGCAGTTGCCCTTCTAATGGCCAGTCCCCTTGCAATAGTAGCACTCGGTATCAGACTTGGGGCCAGCTCGGGATTTCTTTTCAGGTGCGGCAACAGATTTGCCGCCCTTCTTTCCCTTCTGCTTGCCTTTCTTGTCCTTCTTAAAACCGGTGGTCTTATTGATCATCAACACTTGATGTTCTTTCCTAATCTCCACTTCTGCAGTCTTAAGCATTGACAGAAGCTCAGGAAGAGACTTCTTCATGCCCTGCATGTTATAGTTCATCATAAAGCTCCTGTAGCTAGGTGGCAGAGATTGGAGAACACGATGTATGCCTAGGTCAATGGGAATCGTTATTCCCAAGGACACAAGCTTATCGACGTACCCAGACATTTTGAGTACGTGCTCACTAACGGAGCTGTTCTCCTCCATCATGCAGCTAAAGAACTTTTCAGAAGCATTATAACTCTCTACGGCAGCATGGGTATCGATAATCATTTTCAATTCTCCCATGGTATCAAAAGCATTGCCATTTTCGAAACGCTTTCGAAGTACTGGCTCTAGCCCATACATTATGCCGCAATGGACTAAGTTGTGGTCCTCCTGACGAGTTATATAGACATTATTTTCCTTGTCAGGGGCATTAGGAGCTGGTGGGGGGACTAGCGGCGCCTCTAGCACATATTTCTTTTGTGCAGCAGTGAGGAGAATCCTCAAATTCATATCCCAGTTGGTGAAGTTGCTACCATTCGCAGCAAGTTTCTCTTTCTCCATGAACACATTGAAATTAAAAGCAGGTGGTGCCATCTACAACAGAATTTGTAAAGTTTATATAGACTAAGTTTATGATAGATTGAATTCAACTAATCCAAATTACTAATGAACTCCCACTCAAAAACGACATCCCTCGTGTCCTTTTGGTGATTACATGAACCAAATCCACTACACCAAGTCCGATCATCACGTGAGTCGGTGTAGCTTCAAAGGCGAGCATCTATATGGGCATCATATCAACTATATGACTCATGCTTAATATTTCGGTCCGTGTTCCGAGGCTATGTCTGTACATGCAAGGCTCGCCAAGTAAGAACCTTATTATTCGTGTGTGTAAAACTGTCTTACACCCGTTGTATGAAAGCGTAGAGTCGAGTACACCCGATCATCACGCGATGTATCGAAACATGATCCATAGAACGGTGCATACTTAAGGAAGAACACATTTTATCTTGATATTTAAATGAGGGATCATCTTACAAAGCTACTAAAAGTGCCAAACTAGCAATATAAGATGCAAACATCTAATGTGTGAAGTGGGATGATATAGTCCATGCATTTGATCTCTATCATATGCATCGTGGTATGATCTTTATCATTCCTTTGTGTGTAAGGCCAAGGTATATGGAACTTACACGTTAAGTGTGTTGTAAGAGTATCTATCATACATCTACTTATAATAATACCATATCAAGACACTAGCCCAGCAACAATCTAAACTAGACGCCTCTAATTTATCCATTACAAGTTTTACGTGGCTTAGGGCATTCGGAGATAGAACCATTCTTACCTACGAACATGGAACCACAACAAGGATAACCAAGTTATTAGCAACTCGTTGTAAATCAGATATTGACTATAGTAGGAGAGACAGACACCCGCCAACCACTTATGCAAAACTAGTTGCATGTCATTCGTGGAACCGGTCTCATGTACGATGACATGTAAGGTTGGCCTGAGCCGCTTCATCCCACTATGCCACCAATATCCAAAATATATGAAAGAAGCAATAACATGATCATCATCGCCCACACATAAACATATATGTACTACTCGTGCAAAGAACCTACGTGTAGATCAGGCTCTGATACCACTATTGGGTTCGCAGCTTAGAAAACAAACAATCCCTACGATGGGAACTATACGCCAAGATCTATCTACTAGATACAAGCAACGGGTGGATATACATCCATAGAGAACATACCCTCGAAGACAACAGAGTTTTGTTAACGAGTTGGAACTCGTGGATGATGTAGTCGTAGGCTTGCCGATCTCAAGATCGTGTGGAAGTCCTAGCACCGCAAATCAGCAGCGTATCCATCCTCGCACACACGTTCAAGCCACCAGACAACCTTGTAACATCCCAAAACTTTAATCCAAGGTTATTAAGATCTAAATCATCAAAATTAGGGTTAACAAAAACTTTTCCAATTAAAATTATTAAAGCATTCATATGTGTGTGCATTTTAATTAGGAGTTGATTTTGAATTGCCATGATTAAGTGATCCATTGCTCGTAAAATGATTCTTAGGTGAATTAAACATCATCTATATCATTTCCAAACAAATCCCAAAGAAAAACAAATCAAAATGAGTAAAACAAGTGAATGGTCATTTGTGCCATTTTAATCAACATGCCTACTTTAGCTATTCCTAGAACTCAAAACCTAACAGAAACAATTGTGGATCTTTGCACCCCTTGCTAGTACACATAATAATGTACCAAGGCCCACTTTGTGATTTGCCAAAAACATTCAAACACTAAATTTAAATGGCACTTGAAAATTGAATCTATTTCATATGGGAAGATCCCACTATTTCAAAAACCACTCAAATGAGCTCAAATTTCAAAACCCAAGCACCCACAGAGTCTCAAGCTTAGTACTAGCACGCCCACCAAAAATCTTTTCGAAATTCAAAAATATTTTTCTTGTGGCCATTTCCACAAACACATGGCAGGCAGAATCAAACACTAAACCATAGGTCACTGTTTTGAACAGGGTTTTGCCCCCAAATGATCTCCATTTAATCCCTTTGTCTCCCTTGATCCAACCGGGCCAATTGCACCCCATTCCCTACCCCCTAGTGGCATTGTCATGCCATGCCGAGCACCATCTCGCCGCCAAACTTTGCCTCGCTGCAGCAGACCGTCCCCCTCTCTCTCACCATGTCTACGAGCTAGCCCTAACCTCACCGCCACCCTCTGTCCCCTCCTCGAGCCAAGCCAGAGCATGGACCACCGCCAATGCACCGCGCCCAGCGCGTCTGCGCCATGCCGAGCATGCGCCAGAGCGCCGCGCCCGACACGCACGCACACGCCGCCCCTCGACCGCAGCCCGCGTCCACCGCTCCGCCACGACCCCAGGAACACGCCAGACATGCCCGTTCGCCGCCAAATGCACCAAAGCCACCGCTCGCCGTGGAAGCCGCCGCCTCTACCGCTCAGAGCGCGAGCACCGCCCGACCACATACCACCGTCCCTACGCCCGCATTCAATTTGTAGAGCACCGCCAGGAGACTAGCGGCCGTCCCCTACCTCGAGCCACGCCGCTAGCACGTTGTGTAGCCCTCGCCGGAGCCGCCCGCCCATGCCTCTCGGTCTCATTGTCGTCCTATAAATAGAGGCCATCCCCAGCCATTTACATCACACCACTCACCTCCCCTAACCGCACTTAGCCTCCCCCACTTCTCCCTGGAGCAAGGCAAGGAACAGTTCGCCGGAATTGCACCGGAGCTGGCCGCCTCTGGAGGAGAAGGGCGCCGCTGATTGCGACCACCCCCGGAGCTGCCTCGACCACCCCTGAGCTCGCCGTCGTCTACCAGTCCATTTGACCGCCTCGCCATCGTCGCTGGAGCCCTAGTACGCCCCCTGAGCACCCCCATAGAGCCACTAGGGTTAGAGTTCACCGGGTACAGGTCTATCGTCGACGACGAGTCCCAGCCGTTGATCCCTGTTCTAATCTAACGGCCCACATCTCCCTGTACCGCTTCGCGCGTTATGAGCCTCTGACCGGTGGACCCCCCTGTCAGCTGTGCCCCGTGCCGCATAGTGTCACTAGGCCGGCCCGTTAGCTTTCCCGCGCGACACATTTAGTTTGAATTAGGATTTTTCTATTTAGTTTAAATCTAGTTCTGTCCCCTAGTTTGAAATTCAATTCAGAGAGATTTACAAATCCAAATGGAGTGATTTCAATTTTGCTAGAAAGCTACTGAAAAGATCTATCCAAGCCCGTTGGATTTAATTCAATTAGAGTTAGAGATCTCTCCTAGTAAAAATAATAAGACAGAAGCATTTGCACCTTGCAACATTTTTATAAAATCAACCATGTTAGCTTTTGAGTTGATTCCAACTCTCAAAAATCACATTTCACCATACCTATCTGAATATGTAATAATATTAGGCAGTGACTTGGGACTAGTACCAAAATAATGCTATATAGGCATTTCTAGTTAGTTTAAATCATTAAATAATGAACTTAAACCAAAGTAATTGTGATCCAACCCTTAAATCACATTCCCACATGTTAGAATATGTGGTGATGACATGTGTCCACATGATCCCATATTTTAAGTGGTGAATATTAAATCTTAGGAATTTTTTCAATGAGTAGAAATAACTTTTCTAAAATAAAAAGAATGAAACTATTGAATAAAACTTGTGATGCTAGTGATGATAATAGATCATCAAATGGTGCCTTATAGTGCTAATTATACTAGTTAAGTATTGTTTGGTGATTGTGTACTCCGTATGTATTTATAGACGATAGTACCGACCAAGCTTTCAAGGAGGAGGAGTTCTACCAAGAAGAAGAAGAAAACTTCAACCACTGCATTGCACAAGGCAAGCCACCATTAACAATGCAAGCTAACCCTTGCAAGCTAGATAATCTAAGCAAATGCATTAGGCATGCTTTGGTTATACCACTTTGACTATTACTTACCCCAAGTATTATTTTTCCAAGCTTTACTTCCTTTACTTTACCCAAAGTTCTTTACTTGTTTTGAAGATAGCATAAAGAGTATAAAACTTGACCTAGTTAGATACCTTTAGATGTCATTCTATGGCATGAGATTGATCCCATCATTTTCCACCTTAGTGAACACTCTTAACTTAGTATTTTAGAGTAGATAAAAACTTGAGTCACTTTAGATGGGAACCCTTAGTGAAAATGAATTATGAAAACCTTGGAATGATGAGTCATTCTATTAAAATGTTTTGAC
Source organism: Avena eriantha (assembly GCA_910589775.1). Classification (NCBI taxonomy): domain Eukaryota; kingdom Viridiplantae; phylum Streptophyta; class Magnoliopsida; order Poales; family Poaceae; genus Avena; species Avena eriantha. The sequence goes on from OU342744.1 coordinate 375,290,296, forward strand.
ATGTGTTAAGAAATACAAATGGTTTATGATGATGAAAATGTTGAGGCATGAGCCTTAACCCTTTTACAAAACTGATGGTTGGATTCGGATGCGATACCATTCCAAATTTACCGTACAACCACAATACCTGAATTGGGTAAGGCTTAGCCGGAAGTTTATATGCATTAGTATTAGTTCCCTCGCGGGGGAGGTTTGAGATGAGGCTACCTCTCAATGTTGTCCACCTATGCAGTGCCCAAGATGATAGATGGTCATGGTTGGGAGGCCATGCTCATAGGATAGGTGCTTATACTAGGGTGTATAAAGGAAAGGTTATGTTTGATTATCTGCATACTAAGTATGATGATTCAGGGTTATCCCTGACAGTTGTATCGAATCTTGTGGTGAAAGTGTACCACCTCTGCAGAGTGTCAAACTATTTGAATAGCCGCGTCCGCAGTTATGGACAGTTGGAATGGCCATACTGTTTTGTTGTTAGATGTTTTCCAAAATGACTTATGAAATGATGAATCTTGACTTGACCCCAACAGGGTTATGTTTATGACACTAGCTTCCCAACTTTAGTGATTCTAGAACTTTATTTTATCTTTCTTTGCTTCTGAACTCATCTTAGGTTTCAAACTTAACTTTATAGTTGAACTTAGAGTTAGCACATTAACTTAGCACTATACAACTTGTTAGTGGTAGTTTGCGAGTACTTAAAGAGTACTCATCGATTTTGTCCCTGGATATTCTCATGGCCAGACTATGAAGGATACTACCAAGATGAGGGCCAGCAGGATGGCTATGATAACTAGGACTATCTGCCTTCGTCGGCATTGCCTATGCCCCTGAAGATGGACCCCACCGCTACGCTTATCTTTTATTTCCACTGCTTGTTGTATTAAGACTGGATCATGAGATCCTTATTTGTGTAAGACCTTATGTATGGTTTGTAATGGGTGATGTACTGTGATATCCAATCTATTATGTCTCGCAAAAATGGTAATCCTGAGATTGCGATGCATGACATAACAGGCATCTGGGATTAAAAATCCGGGTGTTGACAAGTTGGTATCAGAGCCATCCTGACCATAGGAGACCCTAGTTAGAATGGACGTCCAAACAAAAACTTAGTTTCAAAACCAAAGTGAGTATTTATGAAAAACTATTTCCTCTCTTATCCTTGGGAATTCATTCTTTCTCAAAAATTCATGTTCCTCAAAATTCTTACATTACTACTTAAAATTTGACACACTTGATCACTTCACTAATTTCCTCATCCTTAATCCTTGTAGATGGAGACTCAGTTCAACAAGTTCTACCAGTTGGGAAACGGAGGTCAACTGATCTTCGAGAGGGATCTAGATTCACTGTCAAAGTTACTGGGACGCCCACACCCGGAGTTTCTTGGAGCTCAACTTCCAGGACCCCCAGGAGGAGATTTGCAGTGGCTAGTCACCGCTGATCTTAGAGGAAGCATCGAAGCAGCAACATCCGGGAGAATTCAGTTCTCCGTGAGGGAGAACAACTGGCTAGATGTATTAGCCAGGGCAATGCATGAAGCTCTCGCACGTCTATGTGCCCTCAGTGTCAACCAGATCCAAGGAACCCGTTTTGCTCACTATGCAAGGTGTGACTTCATGGGAATGCCGATGGAGATGCCAAGTCATCCCGCCCTGAAGCGCCAAGTGGAGAACCTCGACTTCCTATTGTACGATCGTCAGAAGGAGTTGGACAATGCTAGAGAGCTCGCCAACTATAACCGTGCCATTGCCGACCAGAAGGCCCAGACTTTCTCACTGCTAGTCAAGGATTGTTAGTCTCTTCGCCTCCAACGCGAGAAGAAGGATCGCACCATCGCCCGTCTTCGCAAGAAAGTGGCCGACCTCGAGAAGACCGTCATGGAGCAAGAAGCTCAGCTTGTAGCCAAGGAGGAAGAAGAGGAGGGTGAAGACATCCAGGGAGACATGGATTCTTACCTCAGCAATGACGATGACTTTCTGGAGGAGGATGTTGTGGACTTCTACACTGATGATGAGGACTCCGACTTCATCGACGATGAGTAGATGCACTAGAGCACTGTCGTAGCATGAGATTGTATCGGTCCCACTGTATCGTAGCTTGCAGAATGGTTCTTCAAACCATCTGTTTTCCTTTGTTGTTGTGTTGTGTGTTGTATGGTGTGTTTGCTTGCATGAATGAAAGGAAGTTAGTTGCAAAACCTGAGTCAAACTCAAAGTTTTATCTTTGAAACCAAAACCATGAACCTTAGAACTTTCCCTCTTACCCCCTTATCTACCTCAATCTTCAGATGACTCGTGGAAACCAAGGAGGGAGCAGCTCGTCCCAAGACCCAATGCTGCAGATTATGCAGATGTTAGTTGCATACCGTGAAGCAAGTAGGGCAGAACACCAAGCCAACTTAGCAACATTGTATCAGATAGCTTAGATGGCCCAAAACAACCAAGGACATGGAAACCAGGATCACCATGGATCCAAACTCAAAAACTTCCAGAATACCAATCCCCCAATCTTTAGTGCTTCAGAGAACCCCCTTGATGCTGATGGCTGGTTGCAAACAATGGAAAACAACTTAGAAGTTGCAGGAGTTGATGACAACGAGAAAGTTCTCTTCGCCACCCACTATCTGGCAGGAGATGCAAGAGCTTGGTGGACTAGTATCCGCAACATGAACCATGGTTAAGTGATGACATGGGAAGCCTTCAAAATCAAGTTCAGTCGCACCCACGTGCCGCAAGGGTTAGTCACCAAAATGAGGGATGAATTTTGAGAACTGAAGCAAGGAAGAATGACTGTGGTGGAGTACCGTCATAGATTCCCGTCGCTTACAAGATATGCAACTGATGAGATCAACACGGAGGCCAAGAAGAAGGAAAGATTCTTGAACGGACTACATGATGAGATGCATACTGTCGTCATCAACATCCGTTTCCAGGATCTCGAAGAGCTAGTCGACTCTGCCATTCAGATGGAAGGGAAGATTAATCAGGCAAACAACAACTGCAAACATCGTATGATGCAGCAATCTAGATCCAGCAGTCACCAGAAGTACCGTCCCAACCCCTCTTCGGGATATGCACCAAGGAACAATCGACCCCCAATGTCTCCCCCAAGCTACCCCAACTGTAGCAGAGGCAATGTGAAGTCCGGAGGAAACAATCACAACTTTGGCAATGCCAACAACTTCAACCGTGCACCTCCCGAGGGCAACAACAACAACACTGCACCCAGAATTGGCAGCAATGTTGTGCCTGTCGCAGCAAAGGACAAGTCCTAGATCACTTGTTTCGAGTGTGGAGTGAAGGGTCACTATTCCAATGAGTGTCCCAAGAAGACTGCCACCACTGCCGATGTGAATGCCCTAGCTCAACAGCAGCGTCGTGTTCAACCAGGGAGAAGATTTGCCCTAGGGAACCCTCACAACCGCAACAGTCGTCTCTTCCACATGAACGCCGAAGAAGCCCAAGAAGCACCAGATCTAGTGTTGGGTATGTTTTTTGTCAACACAGTTTTAGCAAGAGTATTGTTTGATTCTGGAGCATCGCATTCATTTGTCACCAAAGAATTTGCATGCACTAGTAAGATTCACCCAACCAACCTGAAGCATGTCATGATACTTCAAATCCCCGGTTCAACCACCAAAGCTAGAAAATTTTGCAAAGCTGTGCCTATTATTCGGGATATACTTTCCGGGTATCCTCACAGTTCCTCACGGACCAGGGTGGCCCACTTCGTATTAGAGATTTGCTTCATGGGCGGCCCAGTCAAGGAGAAAGGCGGAGTCCAATCCGGCTACGGGAAGGCCCAGAAGACTTACCGACTTAGGCCCATAATGTTACTTGTAGTTCAAGATGTACTCTGTAACCAACTCTTAGTCGTAGCCGGATTGATCTCTCCTGTAAACCCTAGGCCGGATATCTATATAGGCCGGCCTAGGGAGAGCCTTTAGGGCACCCAATACTTTAGACCCTCAACTCGCACAGGCAATACCATTGTAACCCATATTCTGGCTCTGCCGTATTACTGGATTGCTAGCAGGAGTAGGATCCGTCCAAAGCGGGCGGATTCGAACCTGGGTAAACTTGTGTGCTCACCGTCCTGGAACACCGTACGTCTCACACTCCTCTCTTCCGCACGCCTCGAGGACCCCCTCATGGCGTACTTGTCCTCAATCCGACGACAGTTGGCACCCACCGTGGGGCAAGTGAGCTTCGGATCTGCGTTCCGAGCGGAATCTGCAAGAATCGGAATCGGCGAGACTATCACCATCGGTCGCATCCTCTACGCCAGCGACGGCCCTCTCATCGTTCTGGACGAGACTTGGATTCCGGCAAAGGAGGCTGTGACTGCCTACACAATCATGTCTTTTGGCGAGATCGATGTTTACATCGGTTTCGCTGAACCTGCCCAACCCACCCCAGAGGTGATGATAGAGGCAGAAGAATTTTCTGGGTCCCCTTTGTCCGCGGAGGTGGCAGAGTTCCAGATCTCAGAAAACCGTAATCCCACCCAGCCCGCACCAATTGCGGAGATAGTGGAGAAATCCGAGCCTAAAGAAGACCTAGCGGTCCAAGTCGAATCTGGAGTGGATCTCTCTAGAGAAGCCAGATCCTAGATCGACCCACCCGTGGAAGTCGAAATTCAGGAGGAGCATATCAACGACACTGATTCTGGCTCTGATGGTGCCAGGACAGACAGGCCTTTCCCGAGGTACACACTAAGACGCATGATACTGCAAGGCGAAAGCATAGACGCAATCCTCGAGACCATCAAAAGTTTCGACATGGCTGATCGCGAGGGCCGCAGGTACCTCAGGAAGCACGCGACACACTTCGTCGGATACGTAGGATCCGGATCCGGCTCTGCCGATGCTGGAGAAAACACCGACTCTGTGCTGGAGGCGATCGGAACAAACACCGACGTACCCGCATCCTCGGATGAATCGATGACGTCAACGGATTTCCAAAAGTTCTCCGCATAATATGAAGAGGTGTATAACTCCAAAGCTGTAGAAGAAGGAGAAGCCATGGATGAAGGATACGGGGAAAACTCTCCCAAAGCACAGGACAACATGGACGTCGGAGGCAATCCCGAAGTCCAGATGTACAAAAGTACCGATCAGAGCTTGACTCCGGGAAACGGACCCAAAGCCGTCTTTGCTACCGGCGCTGCCAAGAAGGCAAAGAAGAGGAACAAGAAGAACAAGACCCCAGCAAAAGACCCTCTGACAGAGGAGGTGATTGCCGAGGAATATGAGGAAGACTCGGATGGAGCACTTATCCCAGAAGAGCCGAAAAAATAAGCATCGGTGGATGGACATGTGATCACCGAAGGTGCGCGTAAACTCATCGATGTTGCATTAACCACACCTATCCCTAAAGCCGCAGAACTTACTGCGGATGAGCTGGACGAAAGGACGCAGGCCCTAGAAGCGCGTCGTTAACAACTCCTCGATGAAGCCAAGAACATCGAGGTGGAGAAGAAACGCATGTCAAACAAGGACTACATGCCTAGGTTACATCAGAAGACACGGAAGCGTCACACAGATGATGACCAATTCCCACGTGTCCGTGCCGTCCTTTTTGGAGATGAGATGGGGAAGGCACGAAAAGATAGAAATGGAGATTGGGTTTACCCAACCCCAGTACAGAATACTGTGGCAGCCCGAGAAATTCTATCGGCTAATCCAGGACCGAAGGAGATCCGTTTGGGTATCAAACTACTCAACAAGGGACTGGAGCAGCAAAAGGTCGCCCTGTCCGGAAGTCAAAAACTGGTCTCGGATTCTGACCAATGTCGCACAGATCCGGCATGGGCTGGCGTAAGATCCCATTACGTTCAGGCGTAGTACCATAACCCTGAACGACAGGAAGACAATTATTCAAGAACCGGATCGTCAAGACAGCAACACAGAACTGCGCGTAACGGGAGCAATGTGGCTCCAGAGGCCGAGAAAGATGCGATTGCTGCACTGAATCCGAAGAACCCTCCTTGACGAGAGTCTAACGATCGAAGGGGAGAAGATAAAGAGAAACGTCGGGAGGAGGATCGCCAAAAAATGCCACCTCCTAGACATGCAAGCCGTCCAGCTAAGCCTCACCATGGTGGGAACGACGGACGAAGGAACGATGGAAACCATGCCGGTACGAGCCGGCAGGGGGCTCGTCGTAGTCAAGCCGGAACCGGAATAATGACGCTCTGGACGGAGGTCGGCGATCAGCCAGAAACAATTCAGCTACCCCACCCTCTCCACCAAGCAGCCATCACAACGGCTCCCAAGGGGGACAAGGAGGACGACATGGCAGAGGAGGTGGCGGCAGAAGCCAAAGTCTGGCTCCAAGGCACTGCAGCCACAGCCGACATTCGGGACGATCTCTATCCCCGAGCGACGCAAGGCACAAGATCAATTCCAACATAGAGGCGCGGCGCTATGAAAACGATGACATGTATGTGGGCCCAAAGTGTTTTGGACCACGCATCAGAGCTACAAGATTCCTGGAAGGATTTGCTATCTCAAGGTATATCCAAGCCTACGACGGCATTGCTCGGCTAGACACTTGGCTACAAGATCTTTTCCAAGCTTGCTGCATCGCCAAAGGCGGAAACAACCTGGTCGCAACCCGATATCTCCCACTTATGCTGCAGAAGACGGCATGATCATGGATCAATGAACTTCCGGAGAACACCATCCATAACTGGTATGACATGCAAAGTGCGTTCTTTCGGAATTTGGAAGGCACATATCGGAGGCCCTGTTCGGTCGGAGACCTACAGCGTTGCACCCAGAAAGCCAGAGAAACTTGTCGGGATTACCTCGGACGATGGATCGACACCAAGAACTCCTGTGAAGGAGTAAACGATCAAACCGCGATTGAAGCTTTCATCGCAGGACTCCCAATTGGTCTACTACGTCACCGCTTGAAGTGTGACAAGGTTACTGATTTGGGAGAAATGATAGAAACAACGAGCAAGTATGCAGATGCTGACGACGATGTAGAGGGATTACTCAATGTCCTGGTTGTACCTCAGTCAGGAAAGACAAAGCAACAAGCTAAGAAGCGCAAAAATACCTCGGAAGAAAAACCAACGTGGAAACAGCGGTGGTTACTACTGTTTCCGGGTTTGGAGGACGAGGAGGGCGCGGTGGACTTCAAGGGTCCAAGGTAGAGGAGAACAACAACCAGGCAAAACCTACTCTTGGGACGACATTGCCAATAACCCATGTGTGCATCACGTAGACGCTAATGGGGGCTCATCCCACACCAATGTTGAATGTCGTTTTAACGACGACATCAAGAGAGATGATACCGCGGGCTACAAAGCTAAGCAGAAGAAGGGAAAGAAGAATCCCGAAAAAGACAAAGAGACCAAGGAAGATTCTGGCATGGAGGAAGCTGATGCTTCAAATCCCAAGCCGGAAGGGAAGAAAACTTTTCCCGCCAAGAAAGACACTTATGTCACCTTCCTCGGATCTCAACTAGCAAAGGTCAAGAAAGTAGTTCTCCACGAGCTCAATGCAACAGTTCCGGCTGTCCCCTAATATCTGGACTGGTCGGAAGTGGCAATCACATTTGACCGCGCTGATCATCCGCCTAAGCTACACAGGCGAGGAAAATACGCCTTAATCATCAACCCACTTATTGACGGTTATGGTTTCTCCAAGACCCTCATGGACGGTGGTAGCAGCGTCAATATTCTCTATGTCGAAACGCTACGCCGGATGAAGATCTCGGAAACCCAGCTGAACCATAGCTCTGTGATTTTTCACGGAGTTGTTCCAGGAAGACAAGGTAATTCCCTGGGAGAGATCACTTTGGATGTTACCTTTGGAACTCCAAAGAACTATCAGACGGAGGCACTTTCCTTCGAAGTGGTCCCGTCCAAGAGCGCATACCACGCTATATTCGGACGTCCGGCTTACTGGGCTTTTATGGCTCGTCCGTGTTACATTTACAATATGATGAAAATTCCAGGTCCCAACGGCGTGATCACCATCAGGGGAGACCCGAAGAAAGCGCGAGAGTGCGAGGATGGGAATGCCGCCTTTGCCGAAGCTGTGCTGCACGCCCAGGAGTACCAGGAGATCAAGAAGAGCATAGATCCGTCCGAGATGCCCGCAACAAAGAATGAGGTGACAAAGCCTAATCCGGAGTTCAAGGCATCAAAAGAGACAAAGAAAGCGCCATTGAAGGATGATGACCCCTCCAAGGTGACCCAGATAGGCGTAGGCCTAAGTAGCGCATAGGAAAGCGCGCTCGTCAAGTTCCTCCAAGCAAATCAAGAGATCTTCGCATGGCAGCCATCTGACATGACCGGAGTACCTAGGGAACTTGCCGAGCACTCTCTAAATGTAAACCCGAACGCTAAACCTGTCAAACAGTCCTTACGACGGTTTGGCGATGAAAAGCGTAAGGCAATAGCTAAGGAACTAGCACGGCTTGAGTTAGCCGGATTCATAGAAGAGGTCATCCACACTAAGTGGTCGGCCAATCCTGTAATGGTCCCTAAAAAGGACACCACTGATTTAAGGATGTGTGTTGATTATACTGCCTTGAACAAGGCTTGTCCAAAAGATCCGTTCGCTCTGCCTAGAATTGATCAAGTCATCGATTCTACGGCAGGCTCGGAACTCCTCTATTTTCTCGACGCATATTCCGGTTATCACCAAATCCAGATGAAGGAATCTGACAAAGTCAAACTTCATTCATAACCCCTTTCGGAACCTTCTGTTTTGTTACGATGCCATTTGGGCTGAAGAATGCAGGAGCTACGTACCAGCGCACGATGCAGCCTTGCCTCCATGACCACCTCGGATGCAATGTACATGCATACGTGGATGATATCGCGGTGATGTCCAAAAAGAAGGAAACGCTGATTTCCGACTTGGAGGAGACGTTCACCAATTTACGAAAATACAACATGATGTTTAACCCAAAGAAATGCTTCTTTGTAATACCAGCCGAGAAATTGTTAGGTTTCATCGTGTCTCAAAGAGGCATAGAGGTGAACCGAGACAAAATAAAGGCTATACTCAATATTTCCAGGCCAACTCGCCTGAAGGACGTACAAAGATTAACTAGCTGCATTGCTGCGGTGAGTCGATTTGTAAGTCGGCTTGGTGAAAGAGCCTCACCATTATATAAACTCCTGAAAAAGACCAAGGATTTTGTCTGGACTGACGAAGCTGAAGTTGCACTACAAGATCTGAAGAAAGTACTCTCATCTGCTCCTCTCCTTGCAGCGTGGGAACCTCAGGAACCGATGTTGCTTTACATTGATGCGACAAATAAGGTCGTCAGTATCGTCATGGTGGTGGAGAGACCAGAAGAAAATCAGGAACACCTGGTGCAGCGTCCGACGTACTTTGTCAGCGAGGTCTTGACAGAGTCCAAACAGCGGTATCCGCATTATCAAAAGTTGGCTTACGGTGTTTTTCTAGCATCTCGTAAGATAGGACATTATTTTCAGGAGCATCCAATTACCGTGTTGAGCAAAGCTCCCATGAGAGATATAATCAACAATAGTGACGCCACATGACGCGTCGCCAAATGGGGAATAGAGCTTTCAGCTTTCGATATTGAGTATAAACCCCGAACAGCAATCAAATCCCAGATCCTTGCTGACTTTGTTGCTGATTGGACATAGGTGAAGGAGAACATGATCCTCCCTGAGTCGGAATATTGGACCCTCTTTTTCGATGGGTCTAAGGCTCGAGGGGGCTCGGGGGCTGGCGTGGTGCTCAAATCACCCCAAGGAGATAAACTTTTATATGTGTTGCAGATCCACTTCACAGCGACAAATAACATTGCCGAGTATGAAGCACTGTTGCATGGAATCCGGATTGCTAAGGATATTGGCATCCGACGTTTGATGTGTTACGGAGATTCGGATCTTGTTGCTCAGCAAGTCTTGGATATTTGTAATGCAAATAAACACACGGCTGCATATAAAGCTATCGTGGATGATCTATCTAAATCGTTCGAAGGGTTTGAACTTCAACACATCCCTCGAGCAGAAAATGAGGAAGCAGACGCACTATCTTGGATAGGCTCTGCGCGGAAAGAGGTCCCGGATGGCGCTTTTTTAGAGCACCTCAAAGTTCCCTCAATAAAGGGAGTAGATGAGGAATATCCGACCAAATCCGACTCACCTTTGATAGCAGTTCTGGCTGTAATTCCCAGTTGGACTCAACCCTACCTCGATTATTTGGTAGATGGCAAATTACCCGAAGACGAGGTGCTGAGCCGGCAGATTATCCGACAAGAAAAAGCCTATACTATTGTTAAAGGTGAGCCCCATAAACGGAGTGTTTCTGGGGTTTTTCAGCGTGTATCTCCGGAAGAAGGAGTGCAAATCTTAAGGGAAATCCATGAAGGCGAGTGTGGTCACCATGCTGCAGCCAAATCTTTACTGGCAAAAGCTTTTAGACATGGATTTTTCTGGCTTACAAGCTTAGGCAGATGCCGAATGATTAGTCAAGACGTGCAGAGGCTGCCAAAAGTACGCCAAGCAAGCTCATGTTCCGGCTGATCAGCTGCGAACAATACCTATAACATGGCCCTTTGCGGTCTGGGGGCTTGATATGGTAGGACCATTTAAAAGAGTTCCAAGTGGATTTACTCACCTCTTAGTGATGGTGGATAAATTCACCAAATGGATTGAAGCTAAACCTGTCACTAGTTGTGATGGAGCAACAACCAAAAGATTTGTCGAGGATGTTATAATCCGGTATGGTTATCCGCATAGCATTATCACAGACAATGGGGGTAACTTTTCTATGGGAGAACTGGCTGAATTCTACAATGAGCAAAATATCCGGCTTGACATTGCGTCAGTCGCACATCCACAAGCTAACGGACAAGTCGAAAGAGCAAATGGTTTAATCTTACAAGGCCTAAAACTGAGACTCGAAGCACCACTACGACGTGCTGTGGGGGCTTGGGTAGAGGAAGTACCCCCTGTAATTTGGAGTTTACGAACAACTCCGAACAGGTCAATGGGATACGCACCTTTCTTCTTGGTCTATGGCGCAGAAGCAGTTCTTCCTAGCGATTTAATTCATACTTCTCCTAGAGTGGCCACGTATATCGAAGAGGATGCCGAGATTTCTCGACAAAATGATCTTGACTTAGTCGAAGAAGTTCGTGTCGTTGCTGAAATGAGATCTACAGCCAATCAGCAGAAGTTACGCAAGTATCATAGCTAGAGAGTCCGAAATAGATCTTTTAATAAAGATGAATTGGTTCTCCGGCTTGTGCAACAAAGAAAGCACAAACTTTCCCCAGTATGGGAAGGGCCCTTTTTAGTTAGTCGAGTATTGCACAATGGATCGTACTACTTAACTGACATGAGGCCAGTCAAAGAAAGACCTGCTACTAAGAAGAGAAAGAGAGCTGGGGGCAGTACAAATCCGGATGAGTTAGACAGACCATGGAATATTGCTCACCTACATCCCTTTTATTCTTAGTTTATCCTTCTTTGTAATCATATATATGTACATGTTCTTTGAGAAATAAAAGTTTTGGTTGCCTCAAGTTTTTTCTAAGAAGTTTTTACCATCTTATTTCCAAATGATCATGTCATAGTCAAAAATCCCAGAATGCTTGAAAGTACTTTATGCTCATGTTCGTTCTGGTCTAGATTTCTGATTCTAAAACTGCTACCCTCAGGTATAACTCTAAAATTTCTAGTCTTTACTTTGGTTATTTGTCTGATTGCTGGATGCGGGCATTTTCCGAGTAGTGGATTGTTGGTACTGGAAGCCGGCTTTCTTTCCGAGTTTAAACTGGTTTAGCAATTGAGCTCCGTTGCTCGGCAAAGTTTCCGGCTGAAGGTTTAGCCGGCTCACGAAAGGGACGAGGCGGAAAGCCAGATAAATGATAAGTAGAGACAAAAAAATTCAAGTGCTTATGAAAATATTTCAGGCACACAAAAAAAAGTCAAAAGTGCTGAATAGATCACAAGCTTAGCACTAGCAAAATAGATTGTACTTAATATTTATAAGCGCATCATGTTCTTTCCGGAATAATACATAAGTTTCTATTCTATGATGCAGGAGGAGATGAAGAAGCTGTCGGCTCGCTGGTTACTTCGTCTTGATATCATTCCGAGATGTCTGCATCTGAGGTGGTGCGTTCATCGTCGGAAACTTCTTTGGTTTCTTCTGGAGGAGGAGGCGGAGTAGCTACGCCTGTGAAGAAGGGGATCTCGTAGCTGGTCAGATCAGCCACGTGACACCCATATTTGGCGCAGGAGTGCATGATGGCTTGAAGGTCCTGCTACTGGCCGTCTTCGTCTACCTTGCAGTACCCTCTGGTCACTTGCCATATCTCCATGTTTCCATGGTAGCTCATGACCATGGTGAGAGTGTTCTGTGCAGCAGTCCGCGCGTAGGACATATTCGAGTCCCGAACAAGCAGCGGCATCTCCTTGGCCTTGTCCCGCACCTGATAATCTGACATGCTTGGCATGTCCAGAATCTTTAGAGCTTCGCCAATGTCCTCAAGGGACTGGCGGAAGTCATGAAGCAGGTCATCGACTTGGGTAAGCCGGTGGGTGCGGGGCTCGGAGGAGGAAGAGTCCGTCAAGTTCAGAGGACCTATACACAAAACAAGTTAAGAAAAATCCGACATTGATAGAAGTCGAAGAAAAAGATAAGTCAGACAGATGGAACATACCGAGAATGACATCGTCAATCTTGGTCTTCTCCTCCCGGAGACTCTGGAGTTTAGCCCGGAGCGCCTGGGAGATGTCCTTCTCTCAGCCTAGCTCATTCTTGAGGTCCAAGATTATTTTATCTTGAGCGGCGATCTTGAGATCACGCTCTTCGGTGGCCATGGAGGAGGATTCAAGGACTTGAGCTATGCTCCTTTCATGATCCGCCTTGAGCTTATCCAGCTCTTGGCGAAGTCCCTTGTTCTCCACCACCAGGGGCTTGAGGTTCTCGGCCTCTTCAATCATAGCGATGGATTGTTTCACCAGCGCTGTAAGTCAAAAAGAACAACAGTTCGGGAAAAAATTCGACATTGAAAAAGCAAAAAACAAGGTTTGAATCTCGGAATGTTTACCTTCGGCTTCATCCTTGGCTACTTTAAGTTCATCATTTTTAAGCCGGAGAGCTTTGATCTCTCTCCGCTTATCGCAGACATTGGTCAGTAATTCCTGGTTATAGGAACATACTTTTTGTAAGTCAGAATACCCAAAGTCATAAAGCTACTTAAGACTCGGGCTAATATTTTTGCTAAATATCAGCACCAGCCTTGGGGGCTACACTAATTCGTTCTTTGGCATCCTAATTAAGCATAAACCTGGATTATATATCCTACTTCATGCTTGGGGGCTAGAGGATATGATATAACATAATAGAAAAATAAGAGTTGGAATTCCGACTTACATATTGCTCGCGGGTGAGTTTATCCAAACCCGTGTTCACTTCAGCGGCCACCTTCTCGGCAAGAGTAAGAGGGATCACTGGGGCAATTGGAAGCTCGCCAGTCCTAATCCTCTCGTCGCGAAGGCAGACTTGGGCAAGAAGGTCAGAGAACTTGACGTCCTCTGCTTCTTGCGCTTCTTCTTCGGGAGATAAATGGCTTTTCTCAAGGACTTGCCTGGCTAGCCGCTCGATCTCTTCTGCAGATTTCCGGGATAGGCCAAACTTGGCAAGTACCGGATTGCTGATGACGTTTTCGGCGAAGATTTCTACCGAGGGATCATTACCCGAAGAGGGTTCACCCTTATCTTGATCTGACGCACCCATGGTGACGTCAGTTTGCGAATCAAGGATCGCTGGCTACGTTGAAGGAGCCAGATCTTCTGCAACCACCGGAGAAGGAGTGATCGCCAGAGTTGCAGAAGGTTGAGGGGCAGGAGTCGGAGGAGCCACGGCAGGGGAAGATATGGTGAGCTTCGTCTGTCGCAAGGGCTTCGAAGGAATCCCTTTCCCCTTACCCTTGACAAGCAGCTTTGCTCTGAGAGTGTAGTAAACGCGGAAACATTACATCTCAGAAAGAAATTCAAGAAAGGTACAAAGGCGGAAATTATGACTGAAAGTTACCTCTTCACAATAGGCACCTCCTTTGTGCCAACAGCCACTGTCGGAGCTTTGCGCTTCTTGAGCGCAAGGTCCGGCAATGGAACCACTTCTGTCTCCTGAGAAAACTTAGGAGGATATCCTTCGAGCGAAGCAAGTTCCGACTCGGGGAGGTCAGCAAGCTGAAAAAAAGAAAACCATATCAGTATTGCGATATAACTTAAAGATTAAAACACATAAAAAGGTGTACTGATGGAAACTTACCGGCACTACGGGGTTTTCCGCCGTGTGCATGTCCAGAGAGATCTCCAGAATTCTCCTCTCGATCCGCTCCTTGATCAGCCACTTGATCTGGCTTATGTAGCCTAGAGGGGTGTAGGCTTTGGGGCTGATGCGGAGGGAGTCTTTTTTGGATGACGTGATGGAATGCATCAGTCGATCCCCGTGGTACTGAAAGGGCTGGATCCGACGAGAGACCCAGCACTGAACCAAGTTGGATCCCTTCAGACCCTTGTGTTTGATTAAATATTCGATCCACCTCTTAGCGAGGATCAGATCGTCGGTGAGAGCCGGAGCAGCCTCGTCCCAAGAAGGTTGGGCCGTGGCGGCTCCGTCGACAAAGGCTGGCAAAGCAGTAGCTTTGCCGGGAGCCGGAATATCCCTATGATAAAATGTGGCTCGCCATTGTTTGACCAAGTCACCGGCTGAAATTTTGGGATAGGCCCGGTTGCGTCTAAGTGAAAAGCTGATAGTGCCGGTGATGTAAGGAACACCGGCATTGATGGAATTTCTCTGGACATGGAAATAATACCAGAAGAGAGTCAAACTCGTCCTAATGCCGAGAAATCCCTCACAAAGCAAAGCATACACACTCATCTCTAAGAGAGAGTTGGGAGGAAGATTATGGAGTTGAACTCCGAAATGATCTATCACCTTGGAGAAGAACTCCGAGGGAGGAAAAATACAAACCTCTATGGAGGTGATTGCCGAAGTGGGCCCGTTCGCCGTCGCGTGGATTGGGGACAGTTTCCTCGAAGCCGCTCCGCCAGTTGCCGGCAGCAAGAAGCCCCTCCTTCTACACGTTCTTGAGGCCCTCCTCGTTGAGAGCGCAGGGAATCCAGATTCCCCGGAAACTCTCTTTCTCCGCTGCTGCTTCTGCCATCGCCGCCGCCGCCGCTGCCGCCAGGCCGGAGGAAGAAGATGAAGCCATTTCTCCGGTGAGAGATTGACCTAAAAAGGGCAGCGCTGGGAGTTCTGTGGGGGGAGAACGAGGAAGCTCTGTGCACGCAGGAGGATTGGGAGGAAAGGAAACGGCAAGGGACTCGTGGAAAGGAGAAGGAGAAATCCAAAGCCCTTATATCCACCTAACTATGCCAAGATTCGTGCAACTGCTACAGTGTAACCGCCACGCGTCGTGGAAGGAACTGGGAAGGACCCACACGATGATTGCGTCTCCTCGATCTCCACGCACGCATTGAAACGGCGCCTCGGTTCCGCGAACCGCGGACCCACCAACGGTCGTGCTGACGGAACGCCTGTCAGATGACGTGACTTGACCATGACTTGTGTCAGGTGGCGTTAGAAACCAAGTTCCGGCTTAGTTTGAAATCAAGCTGGAAAATCCGAGTAACCTGTTGATAGGTCCGACTTATTTTTAAAACCCGGATCGTATTTTTTGTTGTGAAGTTTCAGGAACCCTTCAAGATTCTGCAAGCCGAAGATCAAGCTAGACGATGATAAATCCAACTTTGGATCTTGGAGGCCTCCGGGGGCTGTTGTTGGGGATATACTTTCTGGGTATCCTCACAGTTCCTCACTGACCAGGGTGGCCCACTTCGGGTTAGAGCTTTCCTTCACGGGTGGCCCGGTCAGGGAGAAAGACGGAGTCCAATCCGGCTACGGGAAGGCCCAGAAGACTTACCGACTTAGGCCCATAATGTTACTTGTAGTTCAAGATGTACTCTGTAACCAACTCTTAGTCGTAGCCGGATTGATCTCTCCTGTAAACCCTAGGCCGGATATCTATATAAGCCGGCCTAGGGAGAGCCTTTAGGGCACCCAATACTTTAGACCCTCAACTCGCACAGGCGATACCATTGTAACCCATATTCTAGCTCTGTTGTATTACTGGATTGCTAGCAGGAGTAGGATCCGTCCAAAGCCGGTGGATTCGAACCTGGGTAAACTTGTGTGCTCACCGTCCCAGAACACCGTACGTCTCACACCCCTCTCTTCCGCATGCCTCGAGGACCCCCTCATGGCGTACTTGTCCTCAATCCGACGACACCTATCAGAATACCTGGGATAAATTTTTATGCCAACCTAATTGTACTTGGAACCAAAGGATTGGAAGTAGTACTAGGTATGGAATGGATGTCAAGGCATAAAGGAATGATAGACTGTGCTAAGAAAGCCATCACCATGGCCAGTAGCTCTGGAGTCACCGCAGAGCATATCTCTAAAACCTTACCCCATCAATTCAAGTGCAACAAGAGTCTAGCCCTACCCACCATAGACCAAGTAAGAGTA
Source organism: Avena eriantha (assembly GCA_910589775.1). Lineage (NCBI taxonomy): Eukaryota > Viridiplantae > Streptophyta > Magnoliopsida > Poales > Poaceae > Avena > Avena eriantha. Next base: position 375,306,857 of record OU342744.1, read on the forward strand.
GTCGGCGAATACCCGGACGTATTCCCAGATGAATTGCCGGGTATGCCCCCGGATAGGGATATTGAGTTCATTATCGAACTAATCCTCAGAATCGGACCCATAGTTCAGAGACCCTGTAGCATGAACCCCTTAGAGTTAGTGGAACTGAAGAAGCAGTTGGATGCCATGTTAGAAAAAGGCTTGATTCAACCAAGCGCATCGCCATGGAGATCACCAGTGTTATTCGTCGACAAGAAAGATGGAGGCAATCGTTTGTGCACAGATTACAGAAAGTTGAATGATGTCACCATCAAGAGCAAATACCCCTTGCCAAAGATAGAGGATCTATTTGATCAGTTGACTGGAGCTCAGGTATTCTCAAAGATTGATCTTAGGACTGGTTATCACCAACTTAAGATTCGTGCAACGGATATTCCAAAGACCGCCTTTACTACTCGTTATGGTTTATACGAGTATACGGTTATGCCTTTTGGATTAACCAATGCCCCTGCTTATTTCATGAATCTCATGAATAAGATCTTTATGAATTTCCTAGATAAGTTTGTAGTTGTGTTTATCAACGACATCCTTATCTACTCCAAGTCAGAAGAAGAGCATGAGCAACATCTGAGAATCATCGTAGAAACCCTGAGAGAGCATCAGTTATATGCCAAGTTTAGCAAGTGTGAGTTTTGGCTGAAAGAAGTAGGATTCCTAGGACATATTGTGTCTGCCGGAGGAGTCTCTGTTGATCCCGCCAAAATCAAAGATGTCGAAGAATGGGAAGCCCCAACCACTCAAACCCAAGTCCGTGCATTTCTCGGATTAGCGGGATACTACCGCAAGTTCGTAGAAGGATTCTCGAGCATCGCCAGACACATGACCCAATTGTTGAAGAAGGACAAGAAGTTTGAATGGACTGACAAATGTGAAGCCAGTTTTCAGGAGCTGAAGAAGAGATTGATATCAGCCCCAATATTGGTCATGCCAGACATCAAGAAGTCATTTGATGTATATTGTGATGCATCCAAGATTGGTCTCGGATGTGTGTTGATGCAAGAAGGCAAAGTCATCGCTTATCTGTCTCGACAACTGAAGCAGCATGAGCAGAACTATCCAACCCATGATCTTGAATTAGCAGCCGTAGTTTTGGACTTTAAGACATGGCGTCATTACCTGATGTGTAATCGATGTGAGATTTACTCAGATCACAAGAGCTTGAAGTATATTTTCACTCAGAAGGAGTTGAATATGAGGCAAAGGAGATGGATAGACTTAATCAAGGATTATGACCTCGACATTCACTATCACCCCGGCAAAGCCAATGTGGTAGCGAATGCTCTTAGCATATTGCCTTGTAGGCTAAACACTATGATTAAAGAGAAGCAGCCAAGTTTGTATGAGGAGTTAGAGCAGTTCAGAACTGAATTAGTTAGCAAAGGATTCTTAGCTAGCATGGAACTTCAACCCACCTTAATCAGCCAAATCAAGGAAGCCCAGAAGGGAAATGAAAGTATCGACGGAATCAAACGTCGTATTGGTACAGGAAAGGTACCTGGATTCACGGAAGACGAAGAAGGAGTTATGTGGTACAAAGGACGTATCTGTGTGCCAGCAGATTCGGAGCTGAAGCAAGTTATCATGAAGAAAGCTCATGACACTCTTTATTCTATCCACCCCAGAGAAACAAAGATGTATCAAGATTTGAAAGAGCCATTTCGGTGGCACAAGATGAAGAGAGAAATCAGAAGCTATATCGCCAAGTGTGACATCTGTCAAAGAGTGAAAGCAGAGCACCAGAGACCTGCAGGACTGTTGCAACCACTTCAGATTCCAGAATGGAAATGGGATTCTGTCGGAATGGACTTTATCACCGGTTTGCCTACTTCTAGTAGGGGAAATGAATCAATCTGGGTCATAGTGGATAGACTGTCCAAGGTAGCCCACTTTATCCCTATCAAGACTACCTACCAGAGTTCGAAGCTAGCATAACTATATATTGCTAGGATTGTTAGTCTGCATGGAACCCCCAAGACCATAGTATCTGATCGAGGAACCCAGTTTACCTCGAGATTCTGGCAGAAAGTCCAAGAAGGTTTAGGCACCAAGTTGAATTTCAGCACCGTGTATCACCCGCAAACTGATGGACATACTGAGAGAGTCAGCCAGATCCTAGAGGATATGTTAAGAGCTTGTGTGTTGGAATACGGATCGAAATGGGAAGACTGCCTGCTTTTCGCAGAATTCTCATATAACAACAGTTATCAAGCTAGTTTGTAGATGGCACCATTTGAATTCCTATATGGAAGAAAGTGTCGTACCCCTTTGAATTGGTCGCAAGTAGGAGAGAGTCAGATCTTTGGACCTGACATTCTCCGAGAAGCAGAAGAGAAGGTTCACAAAGTCCGTGAGCACCTCAAGACCGCTCAATCTAGACAGAAGAGTTATGCTGACAAGAGAAGGAGAGAGCTGACTTTCAATGTCGGAGATTTTGTGTATCTCAAGGTTTTTCCATTGAAGGGAACGCAATGCTTTAGTCTGAAAGGAAAGTTAGCCCCCAGATATATTGTACCATTCAAGATTCTGAACCGCTGAGGAGAAGTATCGTATCAACTTGAACTACCTGAAGAGATGTCAAGCATCCACAATGTGTTCCATATCTCGTTACTTCGCAAATGCTTGCAAGTGCCGGAGAAGACTGAAGTTTTCAAGAACATCGATCACAGAGCTGTGGAGATCAACAATGACCTGACATATCGAGAAGTGCCCATCCGTATCCTAGAAGAAGCTTACAGAACCACCAGGACCAGGAGTATCAAGTTTCTCAAGATTCAATGGAGCAACCATACCGAAGAGGAAGCCACTTGGGAGCAAGAAGATTACATTAGGACAGAGTTCCCAGATCTCTTTAGTTCCTAGTTTTCTTTGTAAATCTCGGGACAAGATTTTGTTTAAGGGGGGAAGTTTTGTAACATCCCAAAACCTTAATCCAAGGTTATTAAGATCCAAATCATCAAAATTAGGGTTAACAAAAACTTTTCCAATTAAAATTATTAAAGCATTCATATGTGTGTGCATTTTAATTAGGAGTTGATTTTGAATTGCCATGATTAAGTGATCCATTGCTCGTAAAATGATTCTTAGGTGAAATAAACATCATCTATATCATTTCCAAACAAATCCCAAAGAAAAACAAATCAAAATGAGTAAAACAAGTGAATGGTCATTTGTGCCATTTTAATCAACATGCCTACTTTAGCTATTCCTAGAACTCAAAACCTAACAGAAACAATTGTGGATCTTTGCACCCCTTGCTAGTACACATAATAATGTACCAAGGCCCACTTTGTGATTTGCCAAAAACATTCAAACACTAAATTTAAATGGCACTTGAAAATTGAATCTATTTCATATGGGAAGATCCCACTATTTCAAAAACCACTCAAATGAGCTCAAATTTCAAAACCCAAGCACCCACAGAGTCTCAAGCTTAGTACTAGCACGCCCACCAAAAATCTTTTCGAAATTCAAAAATATTTTTCTTGTGGCCATTTCCACAAACACATGGCAGGCAGAATCAAACACTAAACCATAGGTCACTGTTTTGAACAGGGTTTTGCCCCCAAATGATCTCCATTTAATCCCTTTGTCTCCCCTTGATCCAACCGGGCCAATTGCACCCCATTCCCTACCCCCTAGTGGCATTGCCATTCCATGCCGAGCACCATCTCGCCGGCCAAACTTTGCCTCGCTGCAGCAGACCATCCCCCTCTCTCTCACCATGTCTACGAGCTAGCCCTAACCTCACCGCCACCCTTTTTCCCCTCCCCGAGCCAAGCCAGAGCGTGGACCACCGCCAATGCACCGCGCCCAGCGCGTCTGTGCCATGCTGAGCACGCGCCAGAGCGCCGCGCCCAACACGCGCGCACACGCCGCCCCTCGACCGTAGCCCGTGTCGACCGCTCCGCCACGACCCCAGGAACACGCCAGACATGCCCGCTCGCCGCCAAACGCACCACAGCCACCGCTCGCCGTGGAAGTCGCCGCCTCTGCCGTTCAGAGCGCAAGCACCGCCCGACCCTATACCACCGTCCCTACGCCCGCATTCAATTCGTAGAGCACCGCCAGGAGACCAGCGACCGTCCCCTACCTCGAGCCACGCCGCTAGCACGCTGTGCAGCCCTCGCTGGAGCCGCCCGCCCATGCCTCTCGGTCTCATCGTCGTCCTATAAATAGAGGCCATCCCCAGCCATTTGCAGCACACCACTCACCTCCCCTCACCGCACTGAGCCTCCCCCACTTCTCCCCGGAGCAAGGCAAGCAGTCGTTCATCGGAATTGCACCGGAGCTGGCCGCCTCTGGAGGAGAAGGGCGCCACTGATTGCGACCACCCCCGGAGCTGCCTCGACCACCCTTAAGCTCGTCGTCGTCTACCAGTCCGTTTGCCAGCCTCGCCATCGTCGCTGGAGCCCCTTGAGCACCCCCACCGAGCCGCTAGGGTTAGAGTTCGCCGGCGACAGGTCCGTCATCGACGACGAGCCCCAGTCGTTGATCCCCATTCTAATCTAACGGCCCACATCTCCCTGTACCGCTTCGCGCATTATGAGCCTCTGACTGGTGGACCCCCTGTCAGCTGTGCCCCGCGCCGCGTAGTGTCACTGGGCCGGTTAGCTTTCCCGCGCGACCTATTTAGTTTGAATTAGGATTTTTCTATTTAGTTCAAATCTAGTTTTGTCCCCTAGTTTGAAATTCAATTCAGAGAGATTTATAAATCCAAATGGAGTGATTCCAATTTTGCTAGAAAGCTACTGAAAAGATCTATCCAAGCCCGTTGGATTTAATTCATTTAGAGTTAGAGATCTCTCCTAGTAAAAATAATAAGACAGAAGCATTTGCACCTTGCAACATTTTTATAAAATCAACCATGTTAGCTTTTGAGTTGATTCCAACTCTCAAAAATCACATTTCACCATACCTATCTGAATATGTAATAATAGTAGGGTTTACATGCAGTGACTTAGGACTAGTACGAAAATAATGCTATATAGGCATTTCTAGTCACTTTAAATCATTAAATAATGAACTTAAACCAAAGTAATTGTGATCCAACCCTTAAATCACATTCCCACATGTTAGAATATGTGGTGATGACATGTGTCCACATGATCCCATATTTTAAGTGGTGAATAATAAATCTTTGTTAATTTTTCAATGAGTAGAAATTACTTTTCTAAAATAAAAAGAATGAAACTATTGAATAAAACTTGTGATGCTAGTGATGATAATAGATCAGCAAATGGCGCCTTATAGTGCTAATTAGACTAGTTAAGTATTGTTTGGTGATTGTGTACTCCGTATGTATTTATAGACGATAGTACCGACCAAGCTTTCGAGGAGGAGGAGTTCTACCAAGAAGAAGAAGAAGAAAACTTCAACCACTGCATTGCGCAAGGCAAGCCACCATTAACAATGCAAGCTAACCCTTGCAAGCTAGATAATCTAAGCAAATGCATTAGGCATGCTTTGGTTATACCACTTTGACTATTACTTACCCCAAGTATTATTTTTCCAAGCTTTACTTCCTTTACTTACCCAAAGTTCTTTACTTGTTTTGAAGATAGCATAAAGAGTATAAAACTTGACCTAGTTAGATACCTTTAGATGTCATTCTATGGCATGAGATTGATCCCATCATTTTCCACCTTAGTGAACACTCTTAACTTAGTAGTTTAGAGTAGATAAAAACTTGAGTCACTTTAGATGGGAACACTTGGTGAAAATGAATTATGAAAACCTTGGAATGATGAGTCATTCTATTGAGATGTTTTGACATGTGTTGAGAAACACAAATGGTTTATGATGATGAAAATGTTGAGGCATGAGCCTTAACCCTTTTACAAAATTGATGGTTGGATTCGGATGCGATACCATTCAAAATTTACCGTACAACCACAATACCTGAATTGGGTAAGGCTTAGCCGGAAGTTTATATGCATTAGTATTAGTTCCCTCGCGGGAGAGGTTTGAGATGAGGCTACCTCTCAATGTTGTCCACCTATGCAGTGCCCAAGATGACAGATGGTCATGGTTGGGAGGCCATGCTCATAGGAGAGGTGCTTATACTAGGGTGTGTAAAGGAAAGGTTATGTTTGATTATCTGCATACTAAGTATGATGATTCAGGGTTATCCCTGACAGATGTATCGAATCTTGTGGTGAAAGTGTACCACCTCTACAGAGTGTCAAACTATTCGAATAGCCGCGTCCGCGGTTATGGACAGTTGGAATGACCATACTGTTTCGTTGTCAAATGTTTTACAAAATGACTTATGAAATGATGAATCTTGACTTGACCCCAACAGGGTTATGTTTATGAAACTAGCTTCCCAACTTTAGTGATTCTAGAACTTTATTTTATCTTTCTTTGCTTCTGAACTCAGCTAAGGTTTCAAACTTAACTTTATAGTTAAACATAGAGTTAGCACTTTAACTTAGCACTATACTACTTGTTAGTGGTAGTTTGCGAGTACTTAAAGAGTACTCATGGATTTTGTCCCTGGCTATTATCATGGCCAAACTATGAAGGAGACTACCAAGATGATGGCCAGCATGATGGCTATGATAACTAGGACTATCTGCCTTCGTCAGCATTGCCTGTGCCCCTGAAGATGGACCCCATCGCTATGCTTATCTTTTATTTCCGCTGCTTGTTGTATTAAGACTGGATCATGAGATCCTTACTTGTGTAAGACCTTATGTATGGTTTGTAATGGGTGATATACTGTGATATCCAATCTGTTATGTCTCGCAAAAATGGTAATCCTGGGATTGCGATGGATGACATAACAGGCATCTGGGATTAAAAATCCGGGTGTTGACAAACCTCCACCTCCCCGCTCAGCGAATCAGTGGAAGAAGCAACTCCTTCCAGAAGCAAGGCCACCGGGAACATGTATCTCGCTAATCCGAGACCATGGGAGAATATATCTAGAGGGGGAGAGAGATCCTTCACGAGGAGGTGCGTTTTGTGAGGGAGGAGAGGGGGGGCTCCTGCCCTCCCATGGCCGGTGGCCAAGGGGTGTGCCCCCACCTCTTCCTCATTCATGTGGTGGAAGCTCCACTCACATCAATTTAGCCTCCACCCAAAATTCCACTCACATGCATTAAATTTCCACCAAATTTAAAGCAACTCTCAATTAATAAAACTCTTTTATTTATTTTATCCAGAATTTTGTTGATTACTTTAATTAACAAACATTCACATAAAACCCTTGTAACATTTCAATATCACATGCAGAACCAGTTTCTGCAATTTCAGCCAAAACAATTCCAGTTTCCATCGAAACAATTCATACGCTTTGCAATTCTTTTGTCTGAAACATATGTGCTCCAAAATAGTGTCCAGCAACCCTTAAGTGTGTCACCCTACGGTTCGTGAATAATGCATACATGATTGAGACCCCTCTCAAATCAATAATCAGAAGCGGGACCTCGAGATCCATACTGACTCCTGCACATTCAACGATGACTTCTGTGACCGTGAGAACCTTTAATGCTAGTATCTTAATCCCTTTGTCTCATGATATAATACATGTCCGAGATTCGATCATCGGTATCCGAATACCTAGTTTGATCTCGTTACCGACATGCACTCTTTTCTCGTTCTCATGATATAACATTCTAGTGATCACATCACTTGCTTGCAAGCTATCTTAATGTGATATCACCGAGAGGGCCCAGAGTATATCTATCTGTCATCGAGATTGACAAATTCCACTCTTGATCCATGAGCCTCAACATAACACCTTCGTAGCACTGAACCCACCTTTATAGTCACCCTATTATAGTGTGACGTTTGATGTTATCAAGATACTCTTCTGGTGTTAGCAATTAACATGATCTCATGGTCTAAGGGCTAAGATTACTTCGTATGATGTTATAGCAATATAAACATAATGACTTTGATCGTAATGCTATACTTCCGATGAATGTTCATCACATCATTTCACAAATGCTGTGACCTCATTATTAACAACATCTAATGTCCATGATCAGGAAACTTTGATTATCTTGTTAATCAATGAGCTAGTCTATAAGAGAGGCATAACTAGGAACATTTTATTTGTTTATTAAACACACATGTATTGACGTTTCCTATCAATACAATTATAGCATGCAAAATAAACATCTATCATATACAAGGAATACATAATAACAACTTTATTATTGCCTCTCAGGGCATATTTCCTTCACTTGGATCTATATCGCACCAAGACGAAGATCTACTTGATGCGGTCTCCATTGATCGGGCCGGAGTGTCTGGTTTCGGAAGGATCCGCCGGCGAACTCCCACGGGCGCATATGCCTGGAGCTTGCTGGATCGGAAGGAATTCGGTCATGCGCACCTGTGTTTTTTACTGGCTGATTGGTTTCAGTGGGAGCGCGGTGAAGCTCTGTTACCTGTTACCATCAGGCGACATGTATTTGATGATACACATGGTGAAGTCAGATGCGGAGAATGTCATGAAGGCAGAGTCATGTGGGCGAGCTATGGTGGTTTGAGTCTTTATGGCGATGAGGATCTGGCTTGTATATCTGTGACTCGCAACAGCGTCTGTTAGAGGGGACGACATCACAGGAGGAGTTCACAGTCTTACCTTGCAGGGTGAAAACCCAAGGTCTGGCCTTCATTGGTTGTGCCTGGCAATGGCCTTGCAGAAGGCATTGCTTTGCGAGCGAGAACTTTCTCCAGGATGAAAACCTAAGATCTTTGATCGGGCGATGACAGCGTTTGTGCACTGTTTCCTTCTTGGAGGCGTCGCTTTTGGAGGGGTTGGACTTCCGGTGTTGTTTTGGTGGTGGTAGTGTCGCTGCTGTTAAGGATCAGATTCCTGCAGTGGGACTTTTCTTTTTTGTAATTCTTCTTTTTTTCGGCTGTGTGCATCCGTATTGCTAATATGATATGCGTTATTGTAGAGACTAGGTGTAATTGGTATCCGTGTGATATTAATATATGCTCATTTAAAAAAAAAGCATGCACTGAAATCTACCGGTAGACGCAACCAAACAGGTACACCATACCTCATGTGATGGAAGCACTTGGCGTCCTAAGCATGATCTGCCTCATGTACGCTTTCGTGATTATCTTGGATCGTGGCATGGCAGTAGTTGCTTCAGCGCAGCCGCGATGGTAAACTCGTCCGGCCGGCCAGAGTCACGAGACCAGAGCTGTTGCGTGAAGTCCGCCACCCTCCTTCGCCCCGCAGCCACTCATTTGCTGTTGGTGGCGTCGCCTCTTTCGCTCCCGCTATCCGCTGTGGTGGTACTCATCGTCGTCTTTTGCTGACCCATGACTTTCTCGCCAAAAACGCTGCAGATGAGCTCGCTTGCGTGTCTGACAGCTCGGAACTCTCAATTTCCATTGATTTGGATCGAATTTATGCAGGTCAACTTGCTCATGTATTTAAAGGCCGAGGGAAGGTCCTGGTCAAGATACTCAAGTTTCGATCAATTTCTTATCTGACACGGTCATGATCTCCGTAAGTTAAAACAAAATCGAACTGGGTTATTCATCGTAGCACATATGGACTTTGTATATTAGTGCACTTAATTTTAACGTGGACTCTATATATCCATGACTGTCTAAAAAGATTCTATTTAGACGCTTAATTTTTGCAGCCATTTGTCTATAGGTAGGATGTCTACATTGGCTCTCTATTTTTTTAATAATATTTTATAGCTACACATTCAAATGTCAGTTAGCATCATCTACATTTCTGTTTCCCATAAGTTCAGATAACCTTCTTCAGTCCTTCCATATGCAAATAATTATTTGACACAAACACCAACATTAAGTTAGCATTTAGCAAGGAGTAGCAACAAAATTCAGTTAGCATCGTCTACAAATCACTGCAAAATAACAACTAACCAGTAGCTCCAAAATTCAGTTATATATTGCACTAAAATTCAGCAGCAAAACATAGCAGTAGCATTACAGTAACAGTCTAACCCCACACGACACCCCACGAGAAGTAGCAGTAGTAAAACATTTTCTGTCTACCCAACGAGCAGTAGCAGCTGCAGGACACGCACACGCTCGTCGGAGACGGAACACGGGCAGAAGACGGACGCGTTCTCTACTCAGCAATTGCCGCGGTAGTCGATAAAAGATCGCAACAAATGCACGGGGAGGGACGGACCAGAGGTTGCGCCAGTCTCCTCGCCGGTCTTCCTCACTGTGGAGTTCCAGGCCATGCCGCCTACGCTTCGGCAATGTGGCCTACGCATCGGCCATGGGGATCGAGGGGAGACCACATCCGCGCGGCCAAATTGGGAGGCATCAGAAAAGGTGAAACGACCGTGAGAGTGGTTGAGCTAAGATGCGGGGATTGACGGCGGTTTGTTCCTGTTTCCCCGATGGATGAGGAACATAGCGCAGCACCGCTCGTTGGACCTTCTCCTCTTCATCGTCCTCTTTGAGTAGAGGAACCGACAGGAGAAAAAAATCCAGACCGGACGCCCCGGTGCTCGACCCTGGCCTCTTGCGCGACGCCGGAAGCCGCCTAGCTCTCCCCTGCATCCCGATGGCTGACGCCGCCCCGAGCATCCCATCCTCCGACGACCGGATTCTTCTTCTCCCCCGCTTCTCAGTCGCCCATCCTCCGTCTTGCGCGGGCAGACTCGCGACGCTGGAAGCCGCCTAGCTCTCCCCTGCATCCGATCGGATTCTCCCCCTGTGCTGCTTCTCAGCCGCCCATCCTCTGTCTTGCGCGGGCAGACTATCGACACCAAAGCGAACGAACCCGTGGAGGTAACTAAGCAGTGGCAGGACCGGGTAATTTGGTCCAACTTCAGGAGCAAAACGGTCTTTTCTGGACGGACGGCGGACATAAACCTTCCCTTTTTTATTATTAGGTATAGATTCAGGGGCAAAACGGTCTTTCCTAGACAGATGGTGGACATAAACCTTTCGTTCTTTATTATTAGGTATAAACTAGCACAAATGTCCGTCCGATGCTACAGATTGATTTTTACTATTTGACTATCTCGTGTGACCTCAGTGCCGCTCATATCTCCCATGGTAGCCAGTGTCTTCGCTGGTGCAGGTGACACCCTTGCCTCGCGTGACCACTATGGAATAACGACCGGTCCTTCACGACTGCAATCGTTGTTCGTAGACCTGACCACTATCGACCTAGCACGCCTCCTTCACATCTGTGGTTGGTTCGGGATGTGTCTTGCAGATAGCTCCTATGTGCTCGCCAATCTACATGGGTCCCATGACATGTCCATCTACAAAATTGTCACATATATCTTAAGATGAACATTACTTGTAGTTACCAAGTAGATTGTTGTTAAGACAATCCTTTTGATGATGTATAGAGAGACATGGCCATTAAACTCACTGATATGTGTGTGGTTAATAAAGTTCCCTTAACTTTCTCCTTGTCGATATAAAAAAACTCCTTGTGTTCTGTAGGGGCTTGTTTTATTGCAGTGGATTACTGAGTATTGCAGATTACTACCCCAAGTGTTTTGGGTGAAAATACTCCAGTCACCCAATCCCTTTCAATCCTCTTCCACGACAATTCCCTCTCTTCAAAAATGTTGTTTTGCAAGCAGGGATTGATACACTGGACTAATCAGTCTTGTGCAGTTGAGTAACAAAGATTCAATTTTTATTTGTGTTCTAGGCACAAAATTTCAGCAGCACTTCATCACAACAGCATTACACGAATGTAGCATCCCAACTGTCTAACAATTGTAATGCTACTTGTCCTAGTAAGATATTGGCTACTTCATATATATTATTGTTGCATCATAATTATATCATGCTCATGTCATCATGCCACCTTGCATTTGAGCATCATATAAATCCCTTTTCTTTGGTTCTTCTCTCATATACATTATTAATTATATTTGCCTCTTGAAATTGTATTTGGTTATTGATATATTGTCTAAATGCCCAAGTTGAGTTGGTGGCATATCTTTTATTTCCATTCCACCACCTCTCTCTTCCACCACCTTATAATCCCACCATCCCATTAACCATGAGCTTATTTTTCTTTTCTTTTGCTATTTATATTCTAGCTCATGTGGGTTGGGGTGGATCTAGTCCATTAAATTCCTTTGCTTGGCTTTATTCCATTTCTTGGAAATGCATAAGAATAATGCCATCATATTATTATTGTTTTCACAAAATAAATAATGGCATTATTATTTTGCATGGGCCATGCAAGCTTCTTCACCACCTTTTTACTCCATTGGATTTTCTTTGGATTTAATGGATCCTATCTTGGGAAAACACCTCCTACCATTCCACCCCCCATAGTCTCACCCACATCTCTTCTTTTATTTAACTTTCTTCATGCATGATCTTATGAGGACCTTCTCCACCTATTTCCTTCCTTCCTCTTTCTTTCTTGTTTTCTCTTCCACATTAGCTCAAGCAAGATCAAGCTCCATGGTCCTCCTTGTTTTGTCCTTATAAACAAAAATTAAAACCTAAATGCCTAATAAAAATCTAAACCTAGCTTCTCTCTTTATTATTCTTTTACACCTAATTTACACTAAACCCTAAGCCTCTCTCTCTCTCTCTCTAGCAAGACCTCCATGCCAAGCCCCTCTCTCTCCCTGGCCACACCCCAGCCACTCCTCTATCTAACCTAAGCAAAACCCTAACCCTAGCCCATGTCTACCTAGCCCGAGCTATTCTCCCTCTCCTTTCTCTCTTCTCTCTACCTCGTGCCAGCCCCACCCTGCAGCTACGCCACACCGCCCCCACCCAGCCGCCCTCCTGCCGCCGCCCAGCCCCAGGACAAGCCCCAGCTCCCCCCACGTGCTCGAGGAGAAGGAAGAAAAAGGTGGCACCGAGGCCACCTTTATATACCCCTGCCACGACTGCTTCTCCTCCCTCTCCCTCCTTTTTCCTCCTACCACACGGCTCTCTGGGCTCGCCCAGATCTGCCTGAGCCGCCCCTCCTCTTCTCCTTCTTCCTCTCCGACCACAACACCTGCCGCTGGTCGCTGCCAGCACCCACCTCGTCCCCATCGTTCCGTCCGAGCAGCACGACCTGGAGGTGGCCTGGAAGACCGAGGGCCGTCCACTGCATCACCCCGCACACGCTGACGCGAAGGAGAAGCTCCCAGGGCCGCCAGATCCTCGCCGTCCGGATGAAACCCTAGCCGCCGGAGCGCTAGCGATCTCGCCGCTCCGCCGCTCCTCGCTCTGATCCGAGCCTGCCGTCAAGCCCGCGGTGAGTCTCTCTCCCTCCCGGACATGCTCCGCCTCGTCATACCGCCCTAGCCCCGCCGTTTGTTTCGTCGAACGCCCGCCGCGCGCTAGAGCTCGCCGGCGTCTGCAGCTTTACCGCGCCGCAGCGAGCTTAACTAGGCCCCCGCCATCCTCCTGACAGCTACCCGAGCCAGCCGCACCGGTTAGCCCCTCCGCACGCACGCCCGCGTCCCGGGATCGATAAGCCCCCCAACTTTTTGACTCCTGCAACCCGCGCTCCTAGAGACCCCACCTGCCAGTCGCCCTAGCCATCTTGCAGGAAGCCCCTCCGCTTTTTCGTGCCGTAACCCGCAGTCCAGCGAGTCCCCACCTGTCAGCCTCAGCCATCTTCACCGCTGTCACGTGGGCCTGCGTCAGTTGGCCCCACCCCGCAGTCTCAGTGGCTAGCCAGAGCCCGGTGACAAAAGTAGTTTTCCGCGCACGTGGCCTAGTCAGCGCAAGGCCCACCCGTCAGTGACTGGGGCTGATTTCGCCGGGGTAACAAAAGTATTTTTCCTGTGTCTGTTTTTAATTAAACCTTTTTCAAATTGATTTAAATTCAAATCAGATTCAAATAATTTTTAAAATACAAATCCAAATAATACAAGTAATATATGTTTTGGAATCAGAAAAATGTGAGGAATTCAAATATGCCCTTCAAAATATGTTTTGAACACTTTAAATTTTCGAGATGATTAAAATTACAATAAAATGCCATTTTCCTTAATTAATTAATAACTTTTGTTTTATAACTCCAAATTTGACAAATAATATGCCTAAATCGATCAGTGCGACGAGCCCATTCTATCTATGCAGTCCTTGTTCTGAATTGAAGCATGCATCATGTTGTTATTAAAATCTGAACTGTTTATGACAATAAAACTTGGTTAAATAAATAATAAAATGCTTTATTTCTTGCAACCACACCTCACCTTTGCCATGTTACTTTAATGCCATGCAAATTGTGCATCATTCATCATGGCATGCTTGTTTGCTTGTCGCATTTTAATTCATATGCTTGTGCACTTTATTTATGCTGGCCCTTGTTTGCTTGGTTCTTCTTCGAATAGACGCCTAGTAGGAGAATTACCAGGAATCACAGGAGTACTACCCAGATCAATCTCTCGCTTCAACTGAGCTGCCAGGCAAGCACTACCACATGCTTGCATACATACAGTACCTATTGCCTCTATCTTATTCTTGCATCATCGAGTCACAATTGCATTAAAATTGAATCCCAAGTACTGCATAGCCTTTACTTTTAAACCCCACCGAAGCTTGTTCCTCCATCCCATGAGCCAGTACTACAGGAGTTGTTTGAGCCATGCGAGTCGTAGAAAAGCATGAGTAGGGTATGTGAGTGTCTGATGAATAATGAGGTACCTAAACAACTTAACCTGAGTAGTAATGGGATAACTAATGAAAGAGGCACCGGTGAGCAATATCTGCTATTTGGTTTTTCATGCTCACTTGTGTCCCGTAGGACCCCGAGTACTTGATTCCTGTTCCTTGACTATTCGCACTATCCACATCCGGGAGGCCTTATGGACCCCCCCCTGAGCCAGAGCTCGATTCATTCTTATTTCTTGGGGCCACAATTAGTTTGGGGCTTTATTACTATCCTGTACTTATGCCATGTTACTGTTTTATTAAGATTGTGCGTGGAGCACCTGTACTGTTTTGGATCGTGACACGTTTTCGCTGTATCGACAAGCCCAGTCACATTTTCGGGTTCCCAGTCGTTTACCGCTGTCCACACAAACCTTGGGTCTGTCTCGGAGCCGGCCAATTTCGTTGCGGGTAGCTTAATGGGGTGGCCCCCTGAAATATTTCTGAATCCTGTGATTGCTTTGTCGTGAATGCCTCGTTGGGTTTTGATTTGGTTTTTCCGAGGTTGATCGAGTGTGTGTTGCTATTCGTGCACCCCTGCAGGGTAAATCTTTCTGAAAGCCGTGTCCGCGGTTATGGACTACTTGGAGCACAGTTTTTCGATCATAGACAAGTATAACTAAAGTACCGCTTTTAAATTGACTAAGTACCTGACTAGTAACAGGTGCAGTAGTCATGGAATGGTTAATAAAACTGCCAACGGATGATAGGGGATGTTCGTCCGCTTCCTCGTTGGTAAGCGAGGAGGAGGATGGATCTGTTAATTATACTGTTATAACTGTTGTTCTTAATTCACGGACTTCCGTCTATCAGTGGTTAGGCGGAAGGTTAGCGAGTATCTATAGAATTGTTAGGTATTATCTTTTGCTGCAATTGCGTCACCCCAGGTTGTGTCCCCTTTAGCGGCATAAAGACTTGCTGAGTACCCCTAGGGTCTCACACGATAAATTGTTTGATTCAGATGAACAGGTGTACCCGCAAGATGGATACTGGGTGGAAGAGACAGATGATGTTGGCAACGATCATTCAGTGTAGAGATTCCGGGAACGGGGATCCGTGTGATCTGTGGGCGGGATGTGTTTATTTATGGGGCATCTTATGCCAATTTGCTTCTTATCCGTACTCGGATCTTTTTTTCCGCTTCCGCCTGATACTCTGATGTGTGATGTATGAGGAGCTATCCTAAATTATTATATCTATCTAGGACATTTGGATCTTGCCGTATGGCGTTGCAATATTTCTATTTCTTTTAGATGGAATGGCTCTGAGGACTGTTGTATGTGGCTTGCATACATACTCATTTGTGTATGTAGTTGATCCCTTCGCCTGCCGATTACGCCGCTCGTTCTTGTCCCATTGTCTGAAAGTGGTTAGGACGGCCGAAAGGTCTACCGTGAGTGGCCCTGGGCCCCACCGTACTATTTTAACCACTTTCGTTCATCCAGGCATTAACTAAGAGCGTAATTCACTGAGGTAGTTACAATTGGTATCAGAGCCATCTCGCCCTTCAGGGTCTCAGCCAAAATGGTCGTTGTCAGTCTAGCAAATATTTTGGTAGTTATGTATACTAGGGAAAAACAAAGCGTGAGAGTAGGACTGCTTCCATTTTTCTTCTTACCCACCCACCCACCCTTTTTCTGGTAAGGAAGTGTAACGTTTCAATTCTCTTCTAAAATTCAAACTAGGATTCACGTGTTCTGGGTTCCGTAGTACCATAGGTTGTGTTTGTGTGTGTGTGTGAATTCCTTGTCTATCTGCCTTTTGGTTATCAACTGTGGGTACATTCCATACCGACAGGCCTTTGTAAACCGACGCGATCTATTCTGATTCGTTGTACACCGATGCGATCTATCTTACTCTTTGTTATCCGACGTTATCTTACTGGGGTGTTCTTTTCCGTAGTTACTAATCTCTAGGTTCATCTTAAGAAGAAGGTGTTGGGATATGTGTTTTACTGATTCATGTGCGGAGTAATGATTTGAGTGCGGGATGGAGTCGCGACCATACCACTACTTTTGTCATTTGCTTTTGTATATTGAACTAGTAGAGTTACTAATCTTGATTCGTTAAGTGGTTTTGCGCATATAGTGGTATTTTAATGCCAAAATTTGCGGAATTTTTTTCTTTGTTAGTTGTGTACCACACTCCTTGTTCAGTCGTGTGTGTTATGCTTAATATCTTCTAGTTGCCTTGAACTTTGTTGATATTTTAATATCATCTCAGTGAATTGCATTCTTTAATCTTGATTAATTCCATTTTGGTACTATTTTGAATTATTATCATTCTCCATTATAGTACTGACTTGTGTTTTATATCAATCACAGGATGGCACCACCACGCCGTTCTGAGGAGGACATACCACCTGAACTTGGGGCTGCTTTGGCAAGTATTGCAAATGCTTTGGGCACTATGCAGCAGAATCAGCAGCGCTTCGAGGAAAGCGTGAGGAGGAATGAGTTTGTTCCGCTACCTCCACCTCCCAAGCGAGGAGACATCAAGAGTTTTCTCAAGTTCAACCCACGCCAATTTGAGGTGTCTGATCAGCCACTTGATGCGGATGATTGGCTTCGTGAAGTGTCAAGGTTGCTGATGACTGCAGATGTTCCCGAGCAAGAATGGGTCAAGTGTGCTACTCACCTTCTGAAGGGAGATGCAGCTCTCTGGTGGGAAAATTACCTCAAGGCAGATCTTTCTGGTTTTCAGCCTACTTGGGAGCGGTTCACTGCTGCTTTCAAAGAGCAATATCTGTCAGAAATTGTCATGGAAAGGATGAAGGAAGTGTTTCTCAACCTCAAGCAGGGCACTGACAATGTCAACACCTACATCAGAAACTTCATGAACCTTTCTCGTTATGGTGGCGATGAGATCTCTGATGACAAGAAGAAGCAAAAGAGGTTTCGGTAAGGCCTCAATGCTTCCATCAAATATGCAATCACTCATGCAAGGCTGGCATCTTTTCTGGAACTTCAACACATAGCTCTGTAGGAAGAAGCAAGTAGGCAAGTGTTTGAGGAGTCAAAGAAACACAGCCGTGATACAACAAGCTCTTCTGCTATGTCAGCTCCTTCTAAGCGTCGTGTCTGGGTTCCTAACACCCCACCGTCGCTCTCTGCTCCACCAAGACCTTCAAGGTACGCACCAAGGCCACCAAACTCCTTCACTGCGGCTCCCAGGGGCTACAACCACAACTGCCCTGGAGCGCCTGGCGGAGTCCCTGGCTAGGTTGCTCCACGTCCACCTGGTGCTTGCTATACTTGTGGAAACACTGGGCATCAACACTGGAATTGTCCATTGAACAACAAAGCTCTTCCACCACCACCTCCAAGACCTGCGGCAAGTGCTCCTATGATTCGTGCACCTCCACCTCGGGCTCTCAACATCAACACTAAGCCAGGGTCTACGGTTGCTCGTGCCAACTGTGTCAACGCCGCTCAAGCTGAGCATGCACCTAGAGTTGTCATGGGTTATGCTTTCTGTTAACTCAGTTCCTGCACGAGTTTTGTTTGATTCTGGTGCTTCGCATTATTTTGTTTCTCACAAGTTTGCTCATGAGCAAGATCTGGCTATGGTTCCCTTATTACACCGTCTTGTGGTACAATCTCCTGGGTCAAACATGAGGACTGCTCATATCAGCCATGACAATCAAATTGAGATTGGTGGCTCTTCGTTTCTGGCTTCCTTAGTTATTCTGGGTAATTCTGATATTGATGTTATCTTGGGCATGGATTGGTTGACAGCAAATGCAGCTGTGATTGATTGTGCTGAACGTTCGGTTTCTCTGAAAATTCTTGAAGGCCATATAGTCTATTCTCCAAGTCTGACTCCTGCAATTCAGCTTTATTCTTTGGCGGCTCTAAATGATGATGCTATGGAAGGTATTCAGAGTGTTCCTGTACTTTGTGAGTTTCCAGATGTCTTTCCTGAAGAGTTGCCAGGTATGCCTCCGGATCGTGAGGTTGAGTTTGTCATTGAACTTGAACCTAGCACCGCTCCTATCTCCAAGCGGCCTTATAAAATGGGTCCTGCTGAGTTGGCTGAACTTAAGCGTCAGTTGGATGAACAAGAGAAGTTGGGTTTCATTCAGCACTGTACTTCTTCTTGGGGTAGCCCAACCATCTTTGTGAAGAAGCGAGACAAGACTGATAGACTTTGTGTTGACTATCGGGCACTCAATGCTAAAACCATCAAGAATAAATATCCCCTTCCACGGATTAATGATCTCTTCGATCAGCTAGCTGGAGCTGTGGTATTCTCTAAGCTTGATTTGAGAAGTGGTTATCATCAAATCAAGATTCGCAAGGAAGATGTTCCCAAAACAGCTTTCACCACCCGCTATGGTCTGTATGAGTACACGGTCATGTCTTTCGGTCTCACCAATGCACCTGCCACCTTTCGAGGCTTATGAACTCGGTTTTCATGGAGTATCTTGATAAGTTCGTTGTGGTCTATCTGGATGACATTCTAGTTTATTCTAAGTCTAAGGAAGAACATGAAGAACACCTTCGGGTGTGTCCTAAACAAGCTTCGTGAGAACCGCCTATATGCAAAGTTCTCCAAGTGTGAATTCTGGCTGCCTCAAGTCACCTACCTTGGTCACGTCATCTCTGCCAAGGGCATTGCCGTCAACCCAGAAACTATTAAGACAATTATGGACTGGCTTCCACCCATAAATGTCAAAGAAGTCCGGAGTTTCCTTGGCTTGGCTAGTTACTGCCGTCGCTTCGTTCCAAATTCTCGAAGATTGCGAAGCCTCTTACCGATCTCCTCAAGAAAGGCAAGAAATACATTTGGACTCCTGCATGTCAAGCAAGCTTGAACACTCAAAGAGAAGCTCACTTCCACACCAGTCTTGGTTCCTCCAGATACTTCAAAGCCTTTCCAGATTTTCTGTGATGCTTCATTGCAAGGATTGGGTGCTGGTCCTTATGCAAGAAAAGCAAGTTGTTGCTTATGCATCTCGTCAGTTGAAGATGCATGAGATCAACTATCCTACACATGACCTCGAACTCGCAGCAGTTGTCTTTGCTTTGAAAGTATGGAGGCATTACTTGCTGGGCAACCGTTGTGAGATCTTTTATGATCACAAGAGTCTGAAGTATATCTTCACACAGCCTGATCTCAACCTTAGTTAGAGGAGGTGGATTGAAACAATCAATGATTTCGATTTTGACCATCGACTACACCCCGGGAAAAGCTAATGTCCTGGTAGATGCTCTCAGCCGAAAGCTTATGTCAAAAACCTCATGCGTGGAAGAACAACAACCTCTCTTTGCGAGGAATTCCGTAAGCTCAACCTTGAAATTGTGGATCAAGGTATCTTCTGAACCTTCTTAGCAACACCTCTCTTGGAAGAAAAGGTCCGTTCCATTCACTTGGTGATCCTTACACTAAAAAGATCATCTCCAACATTCAGCTTCCGAAGTATGAGTCTTTCCACGTAGATGACCAAGGCACTCTTTTCTTTGAACACCGGATGTTTGTTCCGAACTACCCGGGTTTAAGAGAGCAAGTTCTCAAGGAGGCATGATTCTGTTCTTTCTATCCACCCTGGCAGCACTAAGATGTACATGGACTTGAAAACACAATATTGGTGGCCTGGTTTGAAACGATATTGTGCCAAGTATGTCTCAGAGTGTGATGTTGTCGCAGAGTTAAAGCTGTCCATCAGAAACCTTCGGTCTTCTACAGCCATTGAAGCCTCCGGAATGGAAATGGGAGAAAGTAGAGATGGACTTCATCACTGGTTTTCCAAGGTCGCAGAAGGGCAACAATGCAATCTTTGTTGTCATTGACAGGCTTTCCAAAGTAGCTCACTTCTTTCCAGTCAAGGAAACAATTTCTGCAATTCAGTTGGCTGAGCTCTATATCAACAGAATTGTCTCTCTGTATGGAGAGTTCCTCTTGAGATCAGCTCAGACCGTGGAAGCATCTTCACTTCCAAGTTCTGGGGAAGTTTTCAAAATGCTTTGGAACAAAACTAAACTTCAGCACAGCCTTACCACCCTCAGTCGCAAGGACAAGTTGAAAGGATCAATCAGATTCTAGAAGATATGCTACCATGCTTGCGTTATCTCTTTCGGCATGAAGTGGGAAGAATGTCTTCCTTATGCTGAATTCTCTTACAACAACAGCTTCCAGAAAAATCTAAAGATGGCACCATTTGAGGCTCTCTATGGTCGCAAATGCAGAAACTCCGATCGGTTGTCGGGCGCAGGTGAAAGAATATTGTTTGGCCCTCGACATTGTTACTCAAGCGGAGGAGAAAGTTCACATCATTCCTGAAAACCTGAAGATTGCTCAAAGTCGCCAGAAGAGCAATTATGACAAGAAAGCACACAGACATGGAGTATGTCCCTGGTGATCTCGTTACCTTCGTGTCACTCCCATGAGAGGCATGCCACCGTTTTTGGTATCAAAGGAGGAAAGCTGGCTCCTAGATACATCGGTCCCTTCAAAATTCGTGGAAGAAGAGGAGAAGTTGCTTATGCTCTTGAGCTCCCTGAACAACTCAAAGTCCATGATGTTTTCCACATCTCTCAACTCAAGAAGTGCTTCAAGGATCCCGGCAGGACCGTGGACCATGAACTCATCAATCTCCAAGAAGATCTGTCTTATCAAGAACACCCCACAAAAATTCTTGAAGTCGCAGAAAGAAGGACTCGCAACAAGTCCATCAAGTTCTGCAAGGTGCAGTGGTCGCACCATTCCGTTGATGAAGCCACCTGGGAACGTGAAGATGAGCTCCGTGCCAAGTATCCTACCCTCTTTGAGTCTTCTTCTTCTTCCTAGAATCTCGGGGCGAGATTCCTGTTTAGTGGGGGAGAGTTGTAGCATCCCAATTGTCTAACAATTGTAATGCTACTTGTCTAGTAAGATATTGGCTACTTCATATATATTATTGTTGCATCATAATTATATCATGCTCATGTCATCATGCCACCTTGCATTTGAGCATCATATAAAACCCTTTTCTTTGGTTCTTCTCTCATATGCATTATTAATTGTATTTGCCTCTTGAATTGTATTTGGTTATTGATATATTGTTAATGCCCAAGTTGAGTTGGGGGCATATCTTTTATTTCCATTCCACCACCTTCTCTTTCACCACCTTATAATCCACCATCCCATTAACCATGAGCTTGTTTTTCTTTTCTTTTGATATTTATTCTAGCTCATGTGGGTGGGTGGATCTAGTCCATTAATTCCTTTGCTTGGCTTTATTCCATTTCTTGAAATGCATAGAATAATGCCATCATATTATTATTGTTTTCACAAAATAAATAATGGCATTATTATTTTGCATGGGCCATGCAAGCTTCTTCACCACCTTTTACTCCATTGGATTTTCTTTG